>JAEUWN010000273.1:0-21684 GCA_018524465.1 Podaxis pistillaris
AGATGAATTATATAAATCAACATGTAATAACTATTTTAAGCCAATTTGCTGATGAACCAGTTGGTGAGAAGCTTTTGCATTGCTTCATCCTGGCTGATGATAAGGTGCCTAACCTACATTTTCTGTAGTAAACTAGCAATGCTACACTCCAAGTTACATGGTGAAATAGGAAAGTGCAATACCCAACATGCATGATTCCTGCAGTTAAAGCAAAATAGGATAGTTTGTTACAAAGTTTCTTCTTTGGTTGAATAATGTCTAAGTCAAGACCTATCCTTGTAAGAGACAAGCAGAGGTCCTTGTCCTGTATAGGTCTGAAGGAGCTGCTCTGTTTAACCTTGGGTGGCCATTCACATTGTCTCTAGGCAGTGAACTTGTGTAGATTGCACACTCCATAGGATCAATGCTAGAGAGAAGCCAGGAGAGAAAAGCTGGTACAAGGGCAAAGAGCTGAACACTTAATGAGGTTCTTTCTGGGTAGGTAACACATGTTAAGATTAGACTTGCTAATCTACATGTCCAGGTGATGTACATATACTAGTCCAACTGACTATTTAGGAAATAGATCAATTGTAACATATAAGACAAAAACCAAGAGGAAGCATAGGAGTGGAGCATAGGGCATAAAGGCATATACAAAAGTCTGCAGGGGTGAGCATAATTGATGTGACACAGATGTGACAGAGAGGAAGCAAACTCATACCTGGTCCAATAATAGAAAATGTCTAAATATAGAAGAAGTAAGTTTAGCATCATCACAAATTGTCATTGCAAGGAAAGTAGACTCCATGATACTGGCACACTTTGTCCACCTTCTTGCACATTTCCCAATTCAACATCTGCCTGAGTTCAGTCATCTCCTGCCACAAACTAACTGTCATGTGCTTCATCAAATTCCATTTCTTGAAAGATCCTTCCTCAGTCTCTTTGGTCTCTTTGGTGTTCTTGGAGTTTGTGATATTTGTAACATAGTTGGTCTGAACAATGGTGAGCTTAGTCCTCTTGTTGATTGCTGGATGACCAAACTGACTGATGGCTGCCATGATGGCAATAACAGGGACTTCTTGAGCATCTTGTAGGCCTACAATAGTCCTCAAGTGACAGGCTGCTGTATGAATTGCATGACCCACTTGTTTCCAAGTGGTTGTCTGGACAGCACCATCATTGTCATGTATGAAGGGGGGATGAACACCACTGCTGTACAGGTGATGATCATATATTTCTGGAATAGTGAGAGGGCCATTGAGAGGAGGAGGAGTAAAAGTTGGAGAGTTCTGTGCTTGTGGGCAAGGCAGGGTGATTATTATGTTGTTTCCAGCAAAATTTTAGGAGTCTAGGTGAGGAACTGGAGGCCATAGTGCCTGTATTTATAGCAAAATCTCTTTCCATTGACATCAGCAAACTGGCTTAAAATAGTTATTACATGTCAATTTATATAATCCACCTAAAGAATAAGATGGACTATAACAGCTGGAAAAATATTCAATTGAGTAAAAAATGACAAACAAACATTTTGAAGGTATAACATCATTTACAAAACCTCATATTGCATTTCTTATCACACACAAAACCTTTTCAGGGTATAACACCATTCACAAAACCTTATATTGCCCTTCCTATCACACACAAATATTTTGCTTGGAATGTATCAAACACAATCATACTTTGAGGATATATAGATGAGAACAAGCAAACACTGCTAACTTCATACCTCAAAAACAGCTTATGAGAATTATCAAACACTCTAGGAGAAGACTCAGATTAATGAAATAAGCTGAAATTTGATTTTTTTCTAAGTGTTTTAGCCTGGACTGGAAAATAAGTTGCATTTCACAAGCCAATGGCTTGATGGTTCCTCAAGAACAAATATTCTCCAGGATGGTCTCAATGAAATCTATCATTTGAGACTACATTCATAAATTTTGAAGAGCTTTCAGATAGTGTTTGCCTCAACAGCTAATAGGTCAGATTCAATAACTGCATAGTGTATAACAAGGTGTGATGGCTCAACTGGATGAGTGTCAGAGTTCTTTCAAGAGGTTCTGGGTTTCTGACCAACTAATTGAGGTGTATCCTTTCAAATAGCTGCATCAGCAAAATGTCCAAAAGACATTATTGACTTGTAGATCTTGCAAGAAACAGAGAGACTGTAAACACATTAGATGACTAGAACACATTGGCATTCAGAATGCCAACTTAGACCCACTGTTTGGATGACATCACACTCACTGGCACACTATTTTGATGATGTCATCATTGTCCACCCACCCTTTCAGTGACATTATCATTGTTTGTCCACCCTTTTGACAACATTAATATCATTTGCCCACTGTTCCAATGACCTTACCATAATCTGGCCATGTTTTGATGACCTTACCATCATCCACCTGCTGTATCCATGACCTTACCATCATTCACCCATTGTTCTGGCAACCTTGCCATCATTCATCCATCACTCAACAACCTTATATTTGTCTGCCTATTGTTTTGACAGCCTTACCATTGCTGAGGGGCCTGAATTATCATGCCACATCTGAGCCCATGCTCTGCTGCAAGGAGTGATTGAAGCATCCATATGTACCTGTAGTTAGATAGCAATACTCAGAGGTCAAATTTAGTGCCCAAGAAACTTAGATTCAGCTAGACTATAGCTACACAATGAGCTCTGGTGTCAATGTAGCATAGTGCTGACTATTTTCTATGAAACAAAAGTGAATAAGAAAAATGAGCCTTTTGACTGATTACTTACCAAGAAAGATCAACATAAAATCACATCCTCTTCATTAGATCTTTGTCTTTCCAGTTCCCACTGATTCCATACAGTGGGGCAGCTGGATCACCCAGTTTTGGAGGAGTATAGAGTGTACAGAACTCATCTTGATTGGCATCACACAGGCAGATGGTTGAATGGTGCAGATTGGATGAAGGTTCCCCTCTGGATGTGTGACCAACAGTGCTGAAAAGCATTTTCAGATAAAGGCACCAGGAGAACAAAAAAAAAAAGAGGACCATGCACATCAGAAGTGCAACCACAGGCCCCTTGAATCCTTTCTCCCTCCCATACTCCACCACTGCTGGCCAGGCATCTCTAAGTGCCTGTCTCATGTTCTGGTGCACTTCCCAGTTCTGTTTCAGCATACATTTGTTAAGTGTGCCCACAAGATAAACCATGATTTTTGTTTGGTCTTCAAAATCCATTTTTTGTGTGTGTTAGTTTGAAGGATGAGAGTAAGGCAGTGGTTTGGAAGAAAGCAGTTGAGATGCTTTCCCATTGCTATGTCATCAACTAAATTCAGAAAAAAAAAGTTTATTGTGGTGGTGTCACACCATCACTGTTAATGCAACACTCAAGCATCATGGTGCTGCTGACAGCTCAATGCCTGAGTGTTGCAATGCTCTCCACAACTCAAAGCCCACACCTTCCTTTCTTAGTAACCACCACATTCATCTCAGTGGACAGGTTATTTGTAGCACAAGGAATACAAATTTTAGTTCTAATTCACTATGGCAGACTCCAAAGGTCCTTCAGGCTCCACTGGTGTTCTGCAGAAAGCCACCTTGAAGTTGTTTTGTTGATGCCACTCAAGCACTAGTTTAGCACCCTCATCTACACTCCCTTGTGCTGCATCTGAGGGACCATTCCAAGAGACCACCAGCTCAGTGAGCTTCATACACAAACTGCCATTCCCTGCTCCTTCATTGGGAACTAAATGGTCAATCTCCACTGACCAACTTTTATCAAACAAGGCTTAAAAGAGTCTCAAGGTTTCAGATGAAAACAATGCTGCCTCTTCTACCCATTCTGCTGAAGAAGAGGAGTATGAATCAGAAGGTGTAAGCATGCCATGCTCTCTTCACCCCTCACTCATGCCAGTTCACAAGGAAAATACCAAGTTGCCCAAAATTGCCCCCTCTTCCCACTGAGCCCCTTTGTCCAAAGCTCAAGCTATTGCTGCTTCTCACAGTTTCATTCCACCAACCCCAGGCATCACTTGGGACAAATCCCATCCCTCTGACCCCCTCTCTTCCCTCCCAACCTTCACTCCTCCCTCTCATCCTCCTGACTCTGCACAGCCTCAAGGCAATGCACATTCATCCCGTGGAACAGATTGGTCATCCATCTGTGACTCACTTGGTGATACTCTCTTCAACATTGACATCACAAATACTACAGATATTATGGGGCTTCAGTGCCTCACTTTGCTCCTTAGATTCATTGCTTCCTTCCTCAGCAGCTGGGCTGAGAAAGGCAATCTTTTATCCTTTGAAGGAACTGAAGAATTCATTCAGATCCTTCAGACTATTGTGCACTCTGACCAATTGTGTAATAAGTCTGTCCCTTATAATAGTCACAAGCTAAAACTGTATGATTTTATCACCATGCAGTTCCCTCCCTCTTACACCCTATTCCTTACCCCTACACCCATGTCAACTGGGCATCATCAAGAATGCTGGGCTGAAAAGGCACTGGCCATGTCCTCCCCTCACCTCAAAGATGCTCACCTTCCTTTTCCAGCAACCACCATCATCTACTTGTTGGTTGGTTGTACTTAGCACTATGGACTGTTGCAAAAAGTTGTCTGCCCCCCAATACACTGATAATATGTTCCAAGAGGTCCCAGAAACTCCCCAGCATCATTCTCAACAAGAACAAGGCATTGGCATTACTGGCCAACTGTCCCCAGGCAGCTCACCACTCGAACACAAAATCAAGTCCTCCAAAGGACTCCTTTGCATCCATGACAATTTGACAGGTCAATTCATCATCTACAAGTTGAAGAATCCCCCTGGATCCTCCACTCCTCCCCACTCTGATGCTACTGGGCATCTCCAGAGCTCAGCACCTCCTCCTTCAGGCATGGACCTTGACTCTCCAGCCTCTTCTCCCTCTCAATCTGAGCACCTGACTCCCAAGGCTGCTCCTTCAACTCTTCTGTCTACTCCCAAACCCTCCAAGGCTGAGGACAACAACAAAGAAGAATTTACTATTTTGTCTTTTCTTGCAGACATGGTGAACAAATTTGTTGAGGCCAAGGACAATGAGCTTCCTCCTCCTGAACCTCATTTCTTTGCTGCACTCTGTGACTTCATTGCTGCAATGGAGTCCAGAGGCATGATTATCAATTGCACTCCCCCTCCCCCAGGCAGTATTACTGCCTTGTTATTCCAGGCATAGCAGCCTCCCCCCCCATGTGTCATTCCATGGAATGGCTGACTCAGTGATGGCAGATGCCCAACCAGTGCCTGCTTCACAACCCTCTACCCAGGCCCCAGTGCCTTCCCAGCCTTCAGCCCAGACTCCCACTTCATGTGACAGGCTGAGACCTCCCTCATGTGCCCCCACCCCCCCATGTGACAGGCCCAGACCTCCCTCACATGACATCAAGACTGGCCCTCTGGCCCTTCCTTCCTCCACATGGCACAAGCTGTATTTTGCCACCCAGGGCCCCACCTGGCAGCAATTTTTCTTGAGCACCAGTGCTAGTGACCTAGCTAGCACTCATGTCTCACTCCAATCCCTTGTCATGCACTTCAATCAAGTGCTCACCTGGGCCAAGTCAGTGTTAGTTGTTGACTCTGATTGCTTCCATTCTGGGGTCATCAGCTTTTCTACAGGAGGTGTCCCATCATAGGTGGACCTCAACTTCATCTCTGCCTCCCTCCTATCTGTGCTCAAAGGCACATCCCTTACCCTCCCCATGTCCTGATCTTTTATCAAGATTGTGGATGTCCCCTTTTTCTCAGCTGATGGATTCTCACTCATGGCTGACCAAGTCAAGGCCTCCACCTCTGCCTCCCCCCTCTTCCCCACCTCCAACATGCACCATATGCACATCATCTGCAACTCCACCAAGTCCAATACCACCACTGTGTGGATTGACTTGATCAATTCCCAACATGGCACTCTCACTGCCTCCCTCATCAACAGGTGCATCATGATAAATGGTGTGTCCTGCCTCATCAAGGGTGCTTGTGCCTACACTGGTACACCTCAGTGTCAGCATTGCTGGTGCTGGGGTCATCCTTCTGACACTTTGTCATGCTCATGTGCCCAAGTGTCTGCTCTGTGGGGGCCCTCACTCTGAGGCCTCCCACCACTCCATGGCCAGGTGTTGCAAGGGCAACCCCAAAGTGACTCCCCCCATCCCCCCCCACTCCAGCAGGTGATCCCTGTCCCCACTCTCCATGGTGCCTCAATTGCTCAGGTGCCCACTCTTCCAACAACTGCCAGTGGCCCTACTGGTGCCATCACTTCAATTGGGATTGGATCCACAGTTGATACCAACATGACACAGCCTCTGCTTCAGCCAAGAAAGCCTCTGCTCCTTGGGATGGGGGTCATAAGGGTTAGTCAAGACAAGTGTAAGCAGCTGAGTCACTATATTTTGTACAGACTCTCTAGTTTCTGTCTATATGTGTACTACTTTGAACTTTTTCATCCATGTTGACTGGGGCACCTGTCACCTTCCTTTTCCAGCAACCACCATCATCTACTCATTGGTCAGTTGTACTTAGCACTATGGGCTGTTGCAAAAAGTTGTCTGCCCCCCAATACACTGAAGACATGTTCCAAGAAGTCCCTGAAACCCCCCAGCATTGTTCTCAACAAGAGTGAGGCATCAGCATTTTCACCCAGCACTCCCCTGGCAGTTCACCTCTCGAGTACAGGATCGAGTCCTCCAAAGGACTTGTCCACATCCTTGACACCTCTACAGGTCAGTATGTAGTCTATGAGCTGAAGAATCCTCCTGGATCCTCTACTCCTCCCCATGCTGACACTTTGGGTTGTCTCCAAAGTTCAGCACCCCCCCCTGCAGGCATGGACCTCGACTCTCCAGCTGCATCTCCCTCTTGATCTGAACAGCTCACTCCTAAAGCTGCTCCCTCCAATCTCCTGTCTACTCCCAGTCCCTCCAAGGTTGAGGATGATAATGATGAAGAATTCTCTATTGCATCTTTTCTTTCTGAATTGGTGGTAAAATTTGCTCAGGCCAAGGACGATGAACTCCCTCCTCCTGAGCCTCACTTCTTTGCCAGCCTCTGTGACTTCATTGCTGCAATGGAGCTTAGAGGTATGATTCCCAATTGTACCCCCCCTGTATGTCATACTCCCCCTCCCCCAGGTAGTATTACTGCCCTGCTATTCCAGGCACAGCAGCCTCCCCTGCCACACATGTTGTTCCATGGAATGACTGACTCAGCAATGGCAGATGTTCAACTGGCACCTGCCTCACAACCCCCTGCCCAGGCCCTGGCACTTCCTCAACCTGTAGCCCAGACTCCCACACTGCATGACAGGCCCAGACCTCCCTCACATGCCCCTGCTCCCCCACATGACAGGCCCAGACCTCCCTCATATGACATCAAGACTGGCCCCCCAGCCCCTCCTTCCTCCACACAGCATAAGCCATACTTTGCCACCTGAGGTCCTACTTGGCAGCAATTCTTCTTAGAAGCCAGTGCTAGCACCCTTGCCAGCACTTGCATCTCACTTCAATTGCTCATCATGCACTTTAATCAAGCACTCACCTGGGCCAAGTCAGTGCTCATCATTGACTCTGGCCACTTCCACTCTGGTGTCATCACCTTTTCTTTTTTTTTTTTTTTTTTTTAAATCTGAGTTTATTGCAATAGACTAGCTACTACAAATGGGTGCACGATAGCAGTCCCAATACCAAAACTAAAGAGAATGAAAGAAAAGAAAGAAAGAAAAGAAGTAGGGAAGAGTAAATGATGAGCTAAGAGCTAACGATGATATATAGAAGAGAGATAGAGAAATGATCGACTAACTCAAAGGGAAAATAGAGTTCGAATGGAGGACAGCCAAGACATGAGAAATGAAAGTAAAGAGGTTTTAGGAGCAGGGAGCTACCTATGTAAGAAAAGAAGGAAAAACAGTCCTTTAGTGAACGTCTAAGACACCATTTGTGTTAACTTGCTCTCTCCTAGTGAGGTGGCAGGTGGCAAACTCTTCCTGAGTGAGGGGTCCTTGAATCTGGTCAGCAAATGAGAAGGTGGTGGGGTTTTTCTCCAGGAAATCGATAAGCCAGTAGAAGCCATCTCGAAATCCAAAGGGGTAGTTGAAGCATTCGCATTTGTCAAGGATATGGTCATGCGTTTCAAGTGGTTCTCCACAAGGGCATGAGGTGATGTGGCACCCGGGGAAAAAGTGCTGACAGAAGGCACCAATAGGCATGTGGTTGGTGATGCATCTTGTGAAGCATGCACATAACTGGGCGTTTCAGCCAAGTGGGGAGCATAACCAAGTGCCACCTTTGGTGTACTTGGGCTGGAGAGGTTTTTCGGCTCCATCAACTAGTGTGAGCCAGGAGTGTCCATGATAGGATGGATTGTTCATGAGAGTTTGCCACTTTTCAAGGCAAGTTTTGGTGTAATGATTGCAAATGAATCCTATGAAGTGCGGATGGGTTGGTGGCGATTGTTAGGGAGTCGAAGGGACTTGGCTAATTTATGTGCTTGATTATGGATGGACCAGAAATGGACATGGTTGAGAGTGGAGGAGGAGAGCCAGGAGTGTAAGAGGGGGGCAACCGCAATGGCATCTTGATGAGCACTGTGGGGGCTGTATGAAAATAAATGTTTAGCAGAGGAGATAGAGTCCATAAAAACAACGATAGATGAGACGTTAAGGGAACAAGCATGAGAAATAGAAGAGAAAAGTCCAAGATGAAGAGCATACAATTCAGCATCAGAAGAGGTGACCTCACCACAGGGGTGATGGCCGAAGAGAGAATGTTTGAAGCAGAAGCACCAAAGACAAGAAAGGCAGAAGTGGCAGAAAGGGAGGAATCTGAGGGAATGGAACTGTCTGTAGCTACAACAAGGGAGACGGGGGAGGAGAATAATAAGTCCTGAGCTCAGGAAGCGTTCGCTAGATGGAGGGTCATGGCACCTTCTTTTGAAGGGTCAGGACATTTGATGAATTTAATTTGATCACCAAACAAGTCCAGCAGGTGTTGGCCAGGTTTAGCGCTTGGGTGGAGATGCTGGAACTGGTCTGTGACCAGCTGGGTGTCTGAGATGAAGTCGAGTGCTGTAGAGCACTGTTTGGATTGATGTGCGCTTAGAGGGTCGATGTCATGCATGAGGAGTTTGAGTGGATGGGAGGAGGGGAGGGTGTGGAATCATAGGGAGCATCACTTAGCAAGCTTGAAGAGGTGAAGTTGGATGGGGATGAGACCTGCAATGGCCTCAACTCTGCCAGTGGGGGTGGTGTGGAACGCACCAGTGATCCATAAGGCAGCTTGTTGCTGCATACATTGGAGGGACTTGATAAGTCTGTGGTATCGAGCATTCCAGTTAAACCAAAGTCTAAACCCATAAGTGGCTATTGGGATGACACAAGATCAATATAAAAGTCGTTTGTGTAAAGGTGAGAGACTGCAGATTGAGTTGCCAAGCATGCGCATGCAACAGACAGTAGAGAGTGCCTTGGTGGAGTAGTACTGTATGTGTTCCTTGAAGGTGAGGTCATCACCTTTTCAACTGGTGGTGTCCCCTCCCAGGCCAATCTTCAAACAATTGCCACCTCTCTTCCCTCAGTGCTCAAGAGCACTTCTGTCACCCTTTCCATGTCCCAATCTTTTATCAAGACCGTAGATGTCCCTTTCTTCTCTGCTGATGGCTTCACACTGTTGGTCAATCAAGTCAAGACAGAGGTGTCCACCTCTCCCTTCTTCCCCTCCTTGGATGTGCACCATATGCACATTGTTTGCAATTCCACCAAGTCAGATACTGCCACAGTGTGGATCAACTTGATTGACTCCCAATGTGGCACACTCACCACCTCCCTCATCAACAGGCATGTCATGATCAATAGCATGTCCTGCCTCATCAAGGGCACTTGCACCTATACTGGCACACCTCAATGCCAGTGATGCTGGCATTGGGGTCATCCTTCCAATGCTTGCCATGCTCATGCACCCAAGTGTCCTCTCTGTGGGGGTCCTCACTCTGAGACCTCTCACTGCTCCATGGCCAGGTGTTGCAAGGGCAACCCCAAAGTGACCCTGCCCATTCCACCCACTCCAGCAGGCAAACCCTGCCCCCATTCCTCATAGTGCCTGAACTGCTCAGGTACCCACACCTCTAATGACTACTAGTGTCCCTACTGGTGACATTGCTTCAACTGGGACTGGATTTTTGGTTGATATCAATGCAATGCAGCCTCCACTTCAGCCAAGAAGGCCTCCACTCCTTGGGGTGGTAGCCAGACAGGTTAGTCAAGACAAGTGTAAGCAGCTTCATCACCTTATCTAGCTCAGACTTCTCTTTCCATCTGTATGTGTCTTACTTTGAACTATTTCATTCATGTTGTTTGGGGCACCTGTTTTCTTTTTCCTTTTCTTCTTTCTCTTTTAACCATTGGGACTGCTATTGTGCACCCATTTGTCATAGATAGAGTCTGCTCTTGTAGTAGATAAAGTCTGTGGTAGTAAACTTGGATTTAAAAAAAAAAAAAAAAAAAAGACTGGGGCACCTGTTTTCTTTTTCCTTTCTTTTTCTTTTCTCTATAACCATTGGGACTGCTATCATGCACCCATTTGTCATAGGTAGAAATATTTGTGGCAATAAACTTCAATTAAAAATAAAATAAAAAAAAAACCCAAAGACACTACTGGGCATCTCCAGAACTCTTCCATCATTCCTCCTGATGTCTCTGGGCATCTCCAGGACTCAGAATCACAACTTGCTAGGGACACAGCTCAAGCAATTGCCCTCTCTTGCCTCCCCACTTTCAAAACAAACTAGGTGAGTGTTCTGGTTTAAATAAAGATATTGATATGCTTCCTCCCTCTCCCACTGTCCCACAAGACAAGACTTTGGGTCCATCTCTAGGGGAGACTTTGGGTCCCCCAGCAACCTCAGAGGAGACTAAGGGTCCTTCTGAGGCCAAGCTCACCATTAACCCCTGGCATGTCACAGGCAAGTACCAATCTGTCTGACCCATCAAGCTGATAGCCACCCAAGATCAGCATAAGCCTATCATCACTACTCCACATCCCCCTCCCCCTCCCCCCAAGGCTCCCCTCCCTACCCCTCCTCCCATCAACTGGGCCACCAAACCACAATATTAGTCTGGTGCACCCTCCCCTCTATCTCAGAAGCCATCATACTCTAAGGCAGCTTCTCAAACCCCCCTTAAAGTGGATGAGTTGCAAAAATATACTACTCTCCAAAATCAATTCCCCTACATGTTGCTGGTCAATATAATTCAATTCCTTAGGTCATTTGGAGACATTAAATCCAGCCCTTCCCCCTCACCCTCTCCCTCATCTTCTCGCCCTTCCCCCTCACCCTCTCCCTCATCTTCTCACCCTTCCCCCTCCAAACCCAAAGCCACCCAAGGTTCTTCATGCAAAAATATTGTTGTACCATTCAATGATGTTTTTAAACCCATAATGATTTCTTTGCTCAAACTAGTTGTAAGAAATTGTAATAATGCACTCTATCAGAAAGGACACACTCTTAAGGTTGAGTTGGCCAAGGCTAATGACCATACTCTCTGGCTCAACACAAGCCAAATTGCTACCAATGAGGAACTCCTCATTGTTAGAAAAGGCATTACTGACTCTAACAGGTCAGTGTTTGCCACTCCAGAAATCAGAGAGGCTGTTAACCCTGCTTTACCCATGTCTAAGTTGTTTGTCAAATTGATGAACCTACCCTACCTCTGCCCTGATGGTACCCCTCACACTGCCAGTGACTTCAAAGAAGTCATTGAATCTTCCCCTTACCACAAGATGATTCAACACCTTGTGGGCAAACCCCAATTCCACCAGGTTTCTCCTCACTCTGACTCTACTATTCTGTTCTTTGACCTCTGGGATTTGCAAACAGCCTCCAGAGCCAAGTTACTCATCAACCACACTCTTCTCTTTGAGAATTGAGTGTGCACATTCTGTGGGGCAACTATGTGCACTGCCAGCCCCCTCTACAACAGATGTTGGAGATGGGGACACCCAACTCACTTGTGCAAGGCACACAACCTGAGGTGCTCTATTTGCAGAGACCCTCATCACACCAAAACCCACTGCTGAGATGGCTTTTGCTGTTGAGGCAAAGCCAGCCCAAACCCCTGTCCCCCCACTCCTGCCAACATCAAAGAGTGTCCACATGTGACCTCTTTCAACTGTCTTTCATGTGATTCCAAGGAACATCATGTGAACTCAGAAAAATGCCTGTTCTTCTGTCACTGATATGACTGAGAATGGATCACAACCAAACTCTGTGAACTCAAAACAGATAAGAACTGCTGCAATTTCAACTCTGGAGCTGTTAATGTCTGAAGGACCTCTTAACAACCCAGCTTCCCTCTCTTCCCTCCCTATTCTATTCTTTAATGTTCATTGTTCATCTCAAACTGTTGAGATCCTTCTGAATGATCCTCTTTTTAGTAACATTCTCATTTTATGCATTCAGGAACTGCCATTTAGCATTATCTGAAACATCCCATCCACTGAAAACTCTGAAGGAGTTCCTTACAAAGGCACCAATTATAATCCTAACTGGCACCTCTTCATTTCTGATGATAACCAGCCAAGAATGGTCACCTTCATTTGCAATTGTTGTAATTCTTTGTTACCCACCTCTCACCTGAACATCATTTCTTCCCCTGATTTCCAATTAATCTCACTCTCATTCCCTAAGAAACTATATTTTCTTAATTGTTACTTTGACCTGTCAGACAATTCATCTATTTCTTATCTTGAATCATGTTCTCACCTCTTCCCCAAAAACATTGTTTGTGTGGGAGGAGACTTCAACTTCCATTCCCCTGAATGGGATACTCACATTGTTCATCACTCTGCTCACAGAGATATGCTCACTGATATCATGAATTCTCTAGGCCTCACTCTCTCTACACCAGTAATTTACAAGTATATTCACATTCCTTTTGATAATACTAAACACCCCTCCATCATTGATCATGTTTTCATGATAAATGACCCCTCTCAACCAAGCCCAGTCCATTCAATTCATGATGACTGGCAGTTCAAATCAGACCACTGCCCTCTCCTCACTCACCTCCCTCTTCCCTCTCCTTTCCTTCCATTCATCAAGAAACTCTCCATTCTGAAAGACTCTGAAGAAGAAGCCACCTTCCTTTTCCCTCATGCTTTGCCTCCAGAATATCCCAACCACATTCTCATCAAGTAACAATGTTCACTCATACACCAATGCTATGTCCCAAATCATCTCACAAGAATGGCTTAACAATGCTAAATGTGTCAAAATATGTGCTAAATCTAAACCCTGGTGGACACCCCAATGTTCATCTGCCTTACAGAAATTCCAGTCTCACAAGTCCAAAATGAACTGGGCTATTTCCAGGCACACTACATGTTAAGCCAAACACACATTCTTTGATCAGAAAATCAAGGACATCACTGAAGAAAACTGTCACCCCTGGGATCTCATGTCATGGATTGGAAAGAGAAATCTCCCTCCCACCCAATCCATCACATTCAATGGTAAGAGTTGTGATGAGCTAGATGACCTCTGGCATGCCCTTGACTCTTCTTACAATTCTGCTGCCAATTGCCAAGTTGACTCTAGCACCATCAACTCTATTGACACCCAACAAGAGTGCCAGTGGCCTCCCTTCACAAGTGCTGAGTTGTTTGATGCCCTCAAACCCTGTGCCAACACTTCAGCACCTGGTCCTGATCACCTTTTGTGGGCCCACATCAAACATCTCATGTTCAATGATACCCTCTGTTCCAACTTCCTCCTCTTCACTTCTAAATGCATAGAATACTCTACCTGGCCTGAACACTTCAAGAATTCCACCTCTGTCATTATCCCCAAACCCAACAAACCCCATTATTCCACCCTGAAGATGTTCAGGCCTATCATCCTTCTCAATACCCTTGGTAAACTCATTGAAAAGATGATATCCACAAGAATGCAATTCAAGGCTGCCCAATTCAACCTTGTCCATCCTCTCCAATTTGGCAGCATTATTCAGTGCTCAACAGAAGATGCTGGAGTATATGTCACTCATCTCATGTGCTCAGGTTGGCACTGCAAACTCAAAACAAGCATCATTGCTTTTGATGTCACTCAATTTTTCCCTTCTACCAGTCATTCTATTCTGTGCTCCATCCTCCAATGTCATGGTTTCAACACTAACCTCATCTCTTTCTTTGCTAACTATCTAAAGGACAGATACACAACTTACTCATGGAATAGCAAACTGTCACCAAAATTCCCCACTTCTGTAGGAGTAGGCCAAGGTTCTGCCCTCTCACCCATCCTCACCACTCTATCCCTATCCCCTTTCATGTATAATTTCTCTACTGACCCTAGATGCAAGATTGTCTCCTTTGTTGATGATGGTCTTATTATAGTCCAATCTGATTTGTTTGACACTAACTGCTGCTTACTTTCACAGGTCTACAAATTGGTTGAAGAATACTTACTTCACTTAGGATTTGTTCTTGAAAGAGACAAAACCAAAGCTTTCCACTTTTCCAGTTGCCCCTCCCATGACCCCAACCCCCCTGTTATAATCAACAACTCCCTCACCATCACTCCCAAACCTTTTCTCTGCTACCTAGGCTTTTGGTTCAACAGAGGCCTCACTTTCAAAGAACATGTCCAGTTCTACTCCACCAAAGCATTATCCACTGTTTGATGCATGTGTATGCTAGGCAATTCGATCTGTGGTTTCTCCCCCTTACACAAGAGACTTCTATACAGGTTGTGCATTGTTCCTATAGCCACATACAGCTTCTGTCTCTGATTCAACCACAATGCCAGATGCTGCAGACTCATCAAGTCACTTCAACACATGCAAAGACAGGCTGCCTTATGGATTACCAGCACATTCCACACAACACCCACTGGAGGAGTTGAGGCCATTGCTGGTCTCATTCCCATCCAGCTTCATCTCTTTAAACTAGCCAAACATTGCTCCCTCCATTTCCACACTCTCCCCCCATCCCATCCCCTCAAACTCCTCACAAGGGATATTGACCCCTTGACACCTGCCATACCAAACAGTGCTCTACAAGTGCTTGATTTTGTCTCAGATGCTCAATTGGTCACTGACTGGTTTTAGCATCTCCACCCTAGTGCCAAACCTGGCCAGCACTTGCTGGATTTGTTTGGCAACCAAATCAAATTCATCAAGTGTCCTGACCCTTTGAAAGAGGGTGCCATGGCACTCCACATCACCAACACCTCCCATGCTCAAGACCTTTCCCTTTCTTCTCCTGTTTCTCTTGTAGTAGCTACAGACAGCTCTGTTCCCTCCACTCCCTTACTCTCTGCCACCTCCACATATTTAGTTTTCAGTTCTTCTTTGAACATCCTTTCTTCCACTGTGCACCCTTGTGGTGAAGTCACTTCCTCAGATTCTGAATCATATGCCCTCCATCTCAGTTTATTCTCTTCAATTTCTCTTGCCTCATCTCTCAACATTTCCTCTATCATAGTTTTCACAGACTCAATATCCTCTGCTAAACTCCTATTCTCTTATAGCCCTCACAGTGCACATCAAGATTCCATTGTGGTCACACCTCTCCTCCATTCCTGGCTCTCTTCCTCTCCTCTTAATCACATCCGTTTCTGGTCTATCCCCTCCTCAGCTTCATGGTCTGTCCACCACCAAGTGCATCTATTGGCTAAATCCTTACACCTTCCAAACAATCAATGCCAGCCATTCTGCATACCCCTCAGGTTTGTTCACAACCACTATACAAAGAAATGCCTTGACAAGTGGCATTTCTTAATGAACAACCCCTCATACCATGGTCATTCATGGCTCAACCTTGTCAACAGCACTGAGCAACCTCTCATGCCCAAGTATGCCAAAGGTCACAACCCCCACTGGTGGGGTTGAGGCCATTTCTGGTCTCATCCCTATCCAACTTCACCTTTTCAAGCTTGCCAAGTGTTGTTCCCTACATTTTCAAACCCTTCCCTCCTCACACCCTCTTAAAATTCTCATCCACAATATTGACCCTCTTGATGTGTGACATACCAAAATTTGATCCACAGTGTTAGATTTCATATCTGATGCCCAACTTGTCATGGATTGATTTAACTGCCTATATCCTAGTGCCAAGCCTGGTCAGTGTCTCATCAATCATTTCAATTCTCAAATCCATTTCCACCAATGCCCCTCCCCTTCCAATTCCAATATCAAAGCTCATTATATTCAATCTCTCAACATAGTTAGGGATTCTTCTTTTTCCTCTCCTGTATCATTAGTTGTTTCTTCTGATGGTTCCATTCCAAACAATCCATGGCTCTCTGCCTCCTCTGCTTATATAGTCTTTGGTTCATCTGCCTCTGATATCCTTTCTTCTTCTGTTCACCCCTGTGGAGAAGTAACTTCATTGGACTCCAAATCATATGCAATCCATCTCAGCCTCTTTTCTTCTATCTCTCTTGCTATTTCTTGAAACTGCTCTTCTATAGTTTTCTTTACAGACTCTATCTCTTCCACAAAACTTTTACTTAATTATGGCCCTCATAGTGCTCACAAAGACACCCTGGCAGTTGCTCCTCTCCTCTGAGAGTGGCTGTCATTCTCTCCCCTCAACAACATCCACTTCTGGTCAGTCCCTTCTTCTGAAAAATGGTCAGTTCACTTCCAAGCACATAATCTCGCCAAATCACTGCACATCCCCAACAACCCTCAGTTCCCAATCCATACCTCCACTGGTTACATTTGCAACCACTACACCACCAAATGTCTCAATCTATGGAAACAAAAAATGAACATACCTAAATATTGGGGCCATAATTGGCTCCCTCTTACCAACCCTGCAGACCAACCATTGGAACCCAAATATGCCAAGGGTGGCACCTGGCTCTCATCAGGCTTAGGCACTGACCCCAATTTATGCACACAATTCACCTGCTGTGTGACTGACCATGCCCCCATCAGATCTTTCAGACAGCACTTCTTTCCAGGGTGCTATATCACCTCCTGCCCATGTGGTGAAGAACTTGAAACTTGGGACCATATCATCCACCACTATCCCCTTTACCATTGGCCTTATGGTGATCATAACATTATCTATTGCCTCATTGAGTTCCTTCACAAAAACCCAGCAGCTTTTTCCTTCACTGACCAGATACAAGGACCAATCACTTTTGAGGACTACAAAACTCAACAGCTTACTCGATGAGAGAGGCTCACATTGCATGGCACTCCAGATGTTCACTAAAGGGGTCTTATTTTCCTTCACTTATACTCATTGCCTCTAGGTAATCCATCATTCCCCCATCTCTTGTTCAAACCTTGCCTCTAGGTAGTTCAACCTTCCCCTCCCTCTTCACTTTCATCACTTTTCTCTCTCTCTATGTTTGATTAGTTGTACATTTTATTTTGTGTTGGTTGCCTCATTGCTAGCTCCCTCACTCCTCTTATCATCTCCCCCCCCTTTTTTTCTTTTCTTTTCTTTTCCTCTTTATCTTTTAGGTTTCAGTTCTTGGGACTGCTATCATGCACCCATTTGTAGTAGCTAGTCTATTGCAATAAAAGTTGATTTTTTTTAAAAAAAAAAAAAAAGTATGCCAAAAGTGGTACTTGGCTTAATTCACCCCTCAGCCAAAACACCCAGTTATGTGTGTGCTTCACTTGCTGTGTCACCAATTATGCACCCATTGGTGCCTTCAGACAGTACTTCTTCCCTGGCCACCACATCACATCCTGCCCATGCAGAGAACCTCTAGAAACATGCAAACATATCCTTGACAATTGTGAATGCTTCCAATATCCAATAGGATTCAGAGATGGATTCTATTGGCTCATCAACTTCCTCAAATGCAATCCTTCTGCATTCTCTTTCACTGACCAGATCCATGGACCTCTTACTCAAGAGGAGTTTGCCACCTGCCACCTCACCAGGAGAGAGTGCATTACTGCTAACAGAGTCCCAGATGTTCATTGAAAGGCTTTTTCTCTTCCTCCCTTGCCTTGTAGGTAGCTCCCCCACTCCCACATCTCTTCCCCTTCAAGTTTCTTTCTCTACTCTTACATCTTGTATGTCTTGATAAGTTAGTCCATCTCTCTTTTTGTTTCCTTGTCTCTAGCTAGGTCCATCCTTCCTAACCTCCTCTTCTCTTTCTCATCTCTTTTCTATTTCTTTTCTTCTCTCTAGTTTCAGTATTGGGACTGCTATCATGCACCTATTTGTAGTAGCTAGCCTATTAAAATAAACTCAGTTTTTTTTTTTTTTAAAAAAAAAACAACTCAAAGCCTGAACATCACATTGTGATGCTGCCAACAACTCGATGCTTGAACATCACATTGCATCACTGCCACTGACAACACACCTGAGTGTTGTGGTGCTGCTGATGACTCAATGCCTGAATGTCACATTGCATTGCTGCCAATGCAATGCTGCCAACAACTCAATGCCTGAATGTCCCAGCCTTGCCATCCACAATAATGCTTGAACACCATTATGCCACAGATGTGTGCCTTTGCACCTCTTGCTTGATAAACCTGTCCATAAGTCCAGGCTATAAATCATTGCTGACAGGGATCATCATTTTCATTAACAAACTTCAATGCATACTTTTTTTGGAGGTGGGCTTATCATGTTGAAATACTGTGTCATTGTCAAATGGCAGTGAGTGAATATGGCAATAATGAACCTACCTATCACTTGGTGAACACAGACATGGTCCAGGAACTTGGGTAATACATACCTGGTTATATTTTTCCTAACAACCATATATGGGACATGAGTTTCCAAAAGCAGTATGATCAGTGGATCCTCCTATATCAATGGATCAATGTGAATATCATGTCAGATAGGGAGATGTCAGTCAGATTCATCCTCTATAGTATTCATAAATGAGTTACTCACCCTGTATCCAGTAATCTGAACAAATGTGAGCCTGTACAAGAACAAATAGGGATCAAGATTAATCATATAATCATAAGCTGTCCACTGTCAGTCATATGTTCCATAACCAATTGCCTCAGGGCTGATAACATTCACATTAACCCATTGTCCATCTTCTCCATCTTCTAGACCCAAATCCTCTTCCTGCTCTGCCTCCTCTTTGCCATCTGTTATTGACATAGAACTTGAGCTGTCATTGTCATCCATATTCTTCCCAGCATCTGAACCCAGATCCCAGTCATCTGAATAATCATCAACCAAATCAAATCTTCCTCCCAATTCAGGAGAGGGATCTGACTGATGACTGACTCCACCTCCCAGAAACCACATAAACATATCATGATCAACAAACCTACCAATCCACTGTTAATATTATACCATCACAAAACAGCTAGAAGCTCACTCACATGTTCACATAATAGAACTTCCAATCTTCCTTTTCTCCCATGGGTTCACATGCAAGTGTTTTACCAAGGCAGTCACTAGGCCCTTCCAAATATGCTGGGATTAAATGAGCACTTCTTAATACTTGATCCAGATCAAGAACACCAAACTTGTCTGAGGACAAGTAATCATGTCAAAAGGATAGGCAATGTAGACATCAAGAGGAAAATTTGGCCAAATAGTTTGAATCATGTGAAAACCAGCACACCCATAAGAAGTTCATTGGCTGAAATTTGCCTTTGCCAAATCTTCTGCCCAGTGTTGGATGAAACACTTTTTTTTTTTTTTAATCGTAGTTTATTGCACTAGACTAGCTAATACAAACAGGCACGCGGTAGCAGTCCCAAGAATGAGTCCAGAGAGTAGAGAAAAGAAAAAAGGGGGGGGGAACAAGAAAGAGGTATAGAAAGACGATGAATAGATCGACTACGAGATAGATGAGAGAGTAAGAAAGAACTAGCGAGCTAACTTAATCAATTGAGTGAATCGGAGATGGGAGAGATAAGAGGGAAGTAAGAAAGATAGGAAAAGAATACCCTTCTAGTGAACATCTGGGACGCCGTGAATGGCAAGACGCTCTCTCCTGGTAAGACGGCGGGTGGCATACTCCTCCTGTGTGATGGGGCCTTGGATCTGGTCGGTGAAAGAAAATGCTGATGGGTTGCGGTTGAGGAAATTAAGTAACCAGTAGAAGCTGTCACGAGCTCCTACCGGGTAGTTGTATAGGGGACAGTTGTCGAGGATATGGTCCCGTGTTTCTAAAGCTTCTCCGCAGGGGCAGGAAGTGATGTGGCGCCCTGGGAAGAAGCGCTGTCGAAAGGCGCCGATGGGCATGTGGTTAGTGACACATCGAGTGAAGCGCGCGCATAATTGGGCGTTCTTGCCGAGTGGTGAATTTAGCCAAGTTCTGCCGTTAGCGTACTTGGGCATAAGGGGTTGTTCGGTGGGGTTGATAAGACGGAGCCATGAGTGGCCGCGGTAAGTTGGTTTGTCCATGAGTGAATGCCACATTGAAAGGCATTTGCGGGTGTAATGGTTGCGGACGAAACCGAGGGAGGTGCGGTAGGGTTGGCGTCTGTTGTTGGGAATGCGTAGAGATTTGGCGAGTTGATGCGCTTGGAAGTGGACCGACCAGCGAGCAGCGGAGGGGACCGACCAGAAGTGGATATGGTTGGAGGGAGAGGAGGAGAGCCATTGTTGAAGGAGAGGCGCAAGCGCAATGGCATCTTGATGGGCACTGTGGGGGCTAAAAGAAAAGAGTTTTTTGGCGGAGGATATGGAGTCTGTGAAAACTGTGATAGAAGTACAACTACGAGAGGTGGCAAGAGAGGTGGAACTAGCTAGTCCGAGGCGGAGAGCGTAAGATTCAGCGTCAGAGGATAAGACTTCCCCACAGGGGTGGACTGAAGAAGAAAGAATATCTGAAGGAGAGGAATTAAATACGAGAAAGGCGGAAGTAGCAGAGAGAGTAGTGTCCAATGGAACGGAACCGTCTGTAGCTAAAATTAAGGAGACAGGCAAAGAGAAGGAAAGATCACGAGCACGAGAAGCACTGGCGATGTGGAGGGCCATAGCGCCTTCTTTCGAAGGGTTGGGGCACTCGATGAATTTAATTTGTTCGCTAAACAAGTCCAGCAAGCGCTGGCCAGGTTTGGCGCTGGGGTGGAGGCGCTGGAACCGGTCCGTGACCAGTTGAGCGTCAGAGACAAAATCAAGCGCTGTTGAGCGCTGTTTGGTGTGGCGGGCGTCTAAAGGGTCGATATCCCGCGTTAAGAGTTTAAGGGGATGGGAGGAGGGGAGAGTATGGAAACGAAGTGAACTTCGTTTCGCGAGTTTGAAGAGGTGGAGTTGGATGGGGATGAGGCCGGCAATGGCTTCAACCCCACCTGTGGGAGTGGTACGGAACGCGCCGGTAATCCAGAGGGCGGCTTGTCTTTGCATACGCTGGAGAGATTTGATGAGTCCGCGATATCTGGCGTTTCGGTTGAACCAGAGACAGTATCCATATGTGGCTATAGGAACCACACAAGAACGGTAGAGTAGTCTCTTGTGGAGGGGGGAGAGACCGCGGACGGAGTTACCCAGCATGCGCATGCATCGAACGGTGGAAAGCGCCTTGGTTGAATAGAACCGCATGTGTTCCTTGAAGGTAAGGCCTCTGTCGAACCAGAAGCCGAGGTAGCGGAGGTACCCGTCTATGGAGCCCTTTGCAGGTAACCCCTACCCCTTCAGGTGACGTGGAATCAACTCGAGCCAGAACCTGACTATTTTAACTGTATCAGGCTGACCGGTGTAGGATTTAGTCCTCTCGAGCCAAGGGAGCATTCTCTGACATCCCTTGCTA
>JAEUWN010000272.1:0-147050 GCA_018524465.1 Podaxis pistillaris
GAGATTCTCGGTGATAAGGGTCTCAATAATCCTGTAAACGCATTCACGGCCTCACGTGGTATTCCACATGTCATGTTTGACAACCTTAACTTGTGCTTGACGCCAGCTAAAGTATGTTAATTCATGGCTATTCCATGCGCCCCTGGCTGAAGATCACTAGGACGATGAAGAAGCGATTATACCTCATACATATGACGTTAATTTCCTCGGGCCGGCGAGGGCCTTCAATGCCATGAATATTCGGAAAAGAATCCAATTCAATGATACCACAGAAGTGCCTGCCCCCCACCCCCATCTTCTTGCCCTTCATGCAGCCTGTGCCCGGATTGCGCATATGGCTGGTGCTGCGGAACACCTGAAGGAAATTTTCCGGGATCGCGAAGATATCAAAGAAATGACCGAACCGAATGCTGCGTACGAGCTGGCGAGAGCTCTGAAGGCCCAGCAGCTTGTTTCCTCGATGGCTTAACAGGATCCCGCTATTCCTCGTCTTTGTTCTGGCAGCAGAAACTTTTTGTTGACATCATTCCGCCATAGCTCGAAGAGGCCATCGCGAGCGAGACAGAAAAGCTCAAATAAATGACCGAATCTCACAAGTCCGTCAAAGACAAGCACAGCGAAATGGAAGCGGAAGTCCATAAATCGGAGGAACTCCTCCAAACACTCCTCACTAGCGTCTCATCCAAGCAAGATAACAACGCGGGTGGAGGGTACATGGGTCAACTCGCAGAAGCCAAAGCACGTATCGCCCAAGGCAAAACCGAGGAAGAACAATCTCGCGTCAAGTTAGGGATGAGGGAGAAGGAGCTACAGGCTCTCCAGAAGAGGGTGAAAGAGGATGAATGAGATGCTGGAGAGTGTCAGAAGAAGCTTAAGGATATGAGGGCGGTCGTCGAGGAGGACAGGCAGAAGCTTGCCAAATGCAAATGGAATGCCGAGATTGAAGAGCAATTTGAGACTCGGTCGAAGCAACTCAGACAAACTGTTCGAGAGCCTACAGGCGTGGGTCCCCGAACTCTCCCATGCTATTATAATGCCAACATTGACTTACAGAAACGTGAACGGATCAGACAAACCATGAGCCGTCTCAACTTTGAATACAGCGACCCATACCCAAACTTTGATCGCAGCAAGGATACGTCGCCCAACTCACGCCCCTCGACAAAGTGAACTATGACAAAGCTACCGCCCTAGAAGTCGCTGCAGGTGCCAAACTCTTCAACGTCATTGTAGAAGACGAGCAAGTCGGCAACCACCTCCTGAGAAATGGCCGTCTAAAGAAACGTGGTCTACGATCCCCAGGGATCTCTCAGTGGTGGATCTGCACCGAGCGGGAATAGGACCCTGATCGAGGTGCAGGCATTGTTGGAAGCGGAGACGCTGGTGCAAAGTGAGAGGAGGGAGGTTAAGTGAAATTGAGCGGGAGGAGGTGCAAAATGCGGAGGTGAGAGAGGAGTGGAAGAGGCTGAAGGCGGAGTTGGAGATTAGGGAGCATGAGTTGAAGTTGCTCGAGGAGCAGGTTGGAGGGAGTAACGCGTCGAGGGTGAGGAATAAATTTGTTGAGTGCCGTGAAGTTGTTGACTTGGACGTGCTAGATTGCAGCCGATGTGGAGGAAGAAGCACAGAAGAATATTCAGAAGCTCAAGGATGCTGTTCAGGCGGCGAAGGATAAGCAGCAGAACGCCCAAGCTGAGTGCGCGAAACCCGAGCGGGACATGAACGAATTCAAGAATAACAAAGAAGGGAAGATTGAGGAGTTGAAGGTTTGCAATATCAGTCTCCTGAACTTCTGCCCTCGCTCAAACTGATCTTTACCAGAGAGAAATCGCTAAAAAGCGGCACTCCAGAAACAAGCAGTCATTGTCAAGACTCAGCAGAAAGAGCAACAGACGGCCGCTCTTGAACTAGGTACGATTCTGATTTTCCACTGTGAATAACGAGACTGACTTCTGATTTGATGTTGGCTGACAGAGCACCAAGAGAAGGACCTCGAAGCTGAGAGGAAGAAACTTGAGGACGCCCAGGCACATGTGTCTAATCCCAAGAAAGAGCTTGTGCGAATGAGCGAAGAAGTGACGATTTGCAAGGTCTGCCAAATCCCCTCTAATCTACGCGACGGCTAATTGCCAGTATGGTCCATCTCTAGGCCTATCACGAAGAAGCAGAACGCAAGCTGAAAGAAGAGCAAGAAACACTTGGACGCTTCGATGCCGAACTCAAGTCGCTCGAAGAAGTCATCAAGGCTCGAAAGAACAGTGTCTCTGAATCCAAGCTGAAGATCCAAGAATTGGACCGCCGAGTCCAGACGTTGCAGAAGGAGAAGGTGACAGCCCAGAACCGAATGGAACATCTGGAAAAGACATATGAATGGATTGCACATGACAAGCAGTACGTGATCTCCCGACTCTTGCATGTTGGTGGTTGGCCCTTATCTCGGTCCGCCGATGCCATTTTTGCCGTTATAGCCAGTTTGGTCAACCCAAAACACAGTATGATTTTAGCACGGGAGACATTGATCAACTCCGTGCTAAAGCACAAGAAATCGAGAAATCTCAACAGGGGATCAAGAAAAAAATTAATCCGAAAGTGATGAACATGATTGATAAGTATGTATACCGTCCTCTTCTCCCTTCGACCAATGATTCGGAAACTGAGATCGTATTTTTAGCGTTGAAAAGCGAGAAGCTGCGTTGCAGAAGATGCTCAGGACCGTCAAGAAGGACAAAGAGAAGATCGAAACTGCGATCGAGGAGCTGGATAGATACAAGCAAGATGCGCTGCAGAAGACTTGGGAGAAGGTCATGGGTACGTGGCCTCTTGGGAGGTGTTCTTGCACGGTAGTGGCTCCAGGTGGTTGAATCTGAAGGTGCCCGCCATGTAGTGATTTTGGTGCCATATTTGCCGAGCTATTGCCTGGCAACTTCGCCAAGTTGCAACCACCTGAAGGGCAGGATTTGATGGACGGACTAGAATCAAGGTTCGGCTGGGTTCTGTCTGGAAGCAGAGTTTGACTGAGCTGAGTGATGGTCAACGGTACGTTGTAAGATATACGCGAAAGTTGGCGACTGTAATGATATTCCAGGTCCCTCATCGCCCTTTCCCTCATCATGGCTCTCTTCCAATTCAAACCAGCCCCAATGTACATCCTCGATAAAATTGACGCAGCGCTCGATCTATCTCATACGCAGAACATTGGTCAACTCTTCCGGACGAGGTTCAAGAGCTCGCAGTTCATCGTTGTGTCTCTTAAGGAGGAATTGTTCACCAATGCCAATGTATTCCAAATTCCGAGACGGCACTTCTATTGTTGAACGGACGGCACAAAGATCACCATCGACATTGTACAACGCGCAGCGCGGCGATGAAGAGGAAACAGATGGCAAGCGGAGACGAACGTAAGTTAGCAGGCGATGAACCGTAGTTTTTGTTGCTCTTTCATGAGGTCTTCTATGTGTACTCGTGTCATAGATAGTTCTTGCGCATTTTAATATGTACCACTATTCGAGCAGTAATGCCACTGCCATTGCTACGCATGCCAGTGCGACGTATGGGGACAGTCGTTCGCCTAGAGTAAGGAATGATCAACAATCCGGTAACATGTGGACAAGAGGGGAATTGGGAATACCAACTCGGGCCGACTTGAACAGAAGGCCAGGGAATCTAGGCAAGATCGCAGATATTCAGGTCACGCGAACAGTCAAGGACAAGGAACCAACCCATGCTTGTTTCTGTCGACGAGACGTGGAGCAACGGCACGAACATACGTGCATGTACAAATGAACAATAGAATAACGAGAAGCAATGACTGGAAGTTAAAGAGAGCAGACTGGAGTGCAGATGAGTGAGAATCACATTGTTAGATACAAAACATTCAACGTACCATGGTTGCGAGTCGAGAGCAGGTTCAGGGTGTTATGGGCAAGAGCTAGAACGCGTTCATCACAACGTCAGCACCGTGACATCCAACACCGTGAGAAATACTAAATGACAGACCTGCCATCAAAATCACCTGAATCAAACTCCGCCCACCTTGTTAAATTCCACTCACGGGGTTATTGGACCTTCTTATCTGAGAGGCCGGAACTCCGCGCAAGCGAAACTGCCTTTCACACCGAGAGACTCCATGAGAAACACCAACTCACACACGACCGTCCGAAATACACCCGCTCATTCCGTCCGCTGCGAATCGCGATCCTACTGCTATCTCTTCCCCGGAAATACGGATGAACGTTACACATATCCCCATATTCTCTCATATTGTTGGTACGCAATGTCTAGCTCCGACCACAATCCCTGGACTGGCCAATCATGGCAAGTAGCACGCCAAGTTCGCCAAGCTCACTACGAACTAATTCTAGCGCAATAGCTTTCCAACCCCTCCAACATGGGGTCTTCCTCAGGTTAATATGCTGATGGTACAAGACTCCATGTTGCTCAACCACTCCAATTCCTGATCGGCCATTATATCCACAAGCTTCTCAGATTCTCCAGGTTCTAGACACCGTCAATTCAAAGATGGATCTCCTCAGATCCTCAAGTATTCGAATCCAAGACTGCAGGCAAGCATTGGAAGCATCAGGCTTTCAGCGCCAGTTCTGTCAGTTGATCGCCCTTAGAAGCTTTGACATTTGGCCATTCTGAGGTTTAAGGAATCACACCACCTGAGCCCTCTCATTGCGCCATTGTGGTAGCTGGGAATCACATGGAAGACCCGGTGTTGTCATTGGACACGAGCCCTCCGAATAGTATCTCCTTTTCACCCACTGAATATAGCCTGCATTATATCTTATCTTCCTAGGTGAGATAAGCTATTGGTGAAGCCAAAGAACACACTTGACATCGAGTAGGCTACTGACTTCTCCGATAGATTTCATCGTTATTTTATGCAGATTGTATGAAATCAAGGTTTTCACCCCCCCAACCAGTTTGTTATGAGCTCCTATGTCTCAGAAGGTTGTCCGCATGACCCGAACTACCAACCACTCTAAGGTCGCTTTAATGACACCGTTTCATTGATAACGCCAAGAGCCATATGGTACACCAGCCAAGAAGTTTACATCTGCCATATTGTCAGGTTCCCGTTTGCTAATTTCAAACCGAGACCTATCAACTCCAAACATCGTGTTGATACCATTAGTTACGCAGGTCACCCAAAGGGTCGTGTGAACGCATCCAATTCAAGTCGATAGCGAACCGGAAATGAAATATAAGTACGCAAATACTACTTGCTGCCTTTGGGTTGTCTGATTCTATTGACGAAAGAGGTCCGATTATAGTAGATTGAGGCTGTAAACGTCCGTACTTCATGCAGATCGGCTGAGAGGTCCAGTGTCAATCAGTCTTCTGCCATTTCCAAGCCCTTGTTATCGGAAAGGGCGTCCCTAATTGAAACCGTTCTTTGCCCATGGCAGATCGTGTGGGACTCAATTGTGGTGGCTTGATAGGCCCATTGGTTCGATAACTACTCCTTCCGCTTGTGCAAACTTCCCGAACCAGCAATGAGGCTCCCGTCCTATCCATTTCCTTATCAGCGCCAATACATGTGTACGCATGTACTAAGGCCTATATATCTGCGCCTTTTTCCCGAAACGAGGGTGAGGCTTCTTACTTTCAGCCCCCCCTCACAACAGCATGTCGGTCAAGGACGAGAAATCAGACTTGCCTCCGTATGTCGATACAGAAAAACACGAGGCTAGTGAGTTGCATACCTTAGCAGTGGCAGAATGCCGTTGGTTCTGACTATCTGGCGCCATGCTACAACAGAGGAGCTCGAGGCCCTCGCACTCCCGGACTTCGATGATCCTAATATCGACAAGGACGCTGCCCTCCAGGGTATCTTAGGTAAGTTAATATGCCTACCGAACGTTCAGGAGCAACAGTTTTTGACATTTTGAATACAACACAGAGGATGACTCGCCTTATCCTGAGGTCCGCTCGGCTGTGGCGAACACAGATGACCCGGATATTCCCGTATCTACTATTCGGGCATGGGTTATCGGCATAATTTTTGCCATCATCATTCCCGTAGGAAAGCTTGACGATTAGCCTGGAGAATTACTAATGTTTATTGCAGGGGTTGAACCAATTCTTTTTCTTCCGCTACCCCTCCGTGACAATTACTACGGTGGGTACCGAGCTCCCAATTACCCAAGCCCGTAGATTTATTGGAAAACACAGATCGTCGGCCAATTGCTCTCCTTCCCGTTTGGTAGGTTATGGGCGAAAGTCGTTCCCAACGTCAAGATCTTCGGTCACGAACTCAACCCCGGGCCATTCTCGATCAAGGAGCATGTAAGTTTGATCAACGTGATTCTCAACGTTCTTACTCAATGGGGTTGCCGATCAGGTGTTGGTCACTGTTATGGGCGGTGTCGGTGCAGTTAGCGCTTACGCCACCGACATTGTTGCCGTCCAGCGCGTGTATTACAACCAGAACTACAACTTCGGATGTAAGTCCAACGCAACAGCAGGTTTAATGACGTTTCCTGACCAACTGCAGACCAGTGGTTAATCGTTATGTCCACTCAGCTGATCGGTTTCTCTATCGGTGGTATCGCACGGCGCTTCTTGGTTCAGCCTCCTTCAATGAGTATGCTCCATTAATTAATCAGTTTGATGATGACAAATCCTAACGTTATCGGTTACAACAGTTTGGCCAACCCAACTTGTGACCTGCGCGCTTTTCAATACTCTACATGCTCAGACATATGCTGGTATTGGCAACCGTGGTGGTCTCAGTCGTGAACGCTTCTTCTTCTACGCGTTCCTCGCTTCCGCTGTATGGTACTTCTTCCCAGGATACATTTTCCAAGCTCTCAGCTACTTCTCCTGGGTCTGCTGGATCGCTCCGGACAATATTCCAGTGAACCAGATGTTTGGATACGTCCATGGATTGGGCATGAGCTTGATTACGTTCGACTGGGCTCAGGTACGTCTCGTGAACCAAGGCTATATGGGCGTCGACTTGACTAACAGGGCTCGGCAATAGATTGCCTACATTGGCTCTCCGCTTGCTACTCCCTGGTGGGCTGAAGCTAATATCATGGCTGGTTTCGTGTTCTTCTTCTGTGAGTGGATGTGTCACCGTTGTTCAACCTAGCTAATGAGACTTTTTCAGGGATCCTTACCCCCGTTCTCTACGTGCGTTCGACGTGGTTGGCAGCTTTTGGAAAAAACGGCTGACGTGTATATCTTCATCCATGCAACAGTACACCAATGCGTGGAACAGCAAATATATGCCGTGAGTACACACCGTAGACACCGTCTATTTATGCCTAACTAACCTCTGAACCTTCTTTTCCCTATTTTCTCGATATGCCTGCAACTGTTAAAAAAACACAGCATCTCCTCGCGTGGATCCTACGACAACCTTGGCAAGACTTACGATGTTACCAAGATTCTTAATGACGATGCTACGTTTAATGAGGAGGCCTACAAAGCCTACAGCCCCTTATTTATTTCTACGACCTTCGCTATTTCTTACGGCTTGTCCTTTGCGTCGATCACCGCGACATTGACGCATGCGTTCTTGTTCTTCAGGAAGCAGATCTGGACCCAGGCCAGGAAATCTATACATGAGCAGCCCGATATCCACGCCCGTTTAATGGCCAGATATAGACAGGTTCCAGAGTGGTGGTATGCGATAATCTTCCGTGAGTGAACTTCTGATTCATCTCCCAGAGTCATTATTGAAGATGAGGTAGTCTCTATGTTTGTATTTGGTGTTGTTGCTATCGAAGTCTGGGACACTAAGTTCCCTGTGTAAGCGTCTTTCTGCATCTCTGTGTTTCGTTGGCGCTCATACATTGCTCAGACAATACTTTATCCTTGCCCTGGTTATTTGTGAGTCTTTGGAGTTCAAGTCATTTTTGTCTTCACGCTCATCCGCGCCTCTAGCATTTTTCTACGTTATTCCCATCGGAATGATTCAAGCGATCACTAATCAACAAGTCGGCCTTAATGTCATTACCGAACTTATTATCGGTTACGCTCTCCCTGGCCGCCCCGTCGCCATGATGATGTTCAAGACTTGGGGTTACATTACCATGGCACAAGGTAACGACCCTCGCTCCACTCGCTCGGCCTCAGTCGATAATGCTTTCTTCCAGCACTTCAGTTCACAGCTGACTTTAAGCTTGGTCATTACATGAAGATCCCACCCAGATCCATGTTCTTCGCTCAGGTCTTGGCCACTGCCATTGCCGGAACCGTACAGCTGGGTGTTCAGGCTTGGATGTTCTCCAACATTCCCAACATTTGCGACCCAGAACAAAAGGACGGTTTTATCTGCCCGTCGACTGAGGTCTTCGGTACCGCTAGCATTATCTGGGGTGTCATTGGCCCTGCCAGACAATTCTCCAAGGGACAGATTTATTACGGTGCGTGTTCGATGATAGCTGAATCAATGCGGTGCCTCTAATCCCGAAACTAGCTCTGTCTTTCTTTTTCCTTGTTGGTTTCATCTGCCCCATCGTCAGCTGGCTCATCAGCCTGCGCTTCCCCAATAGCTGGATCCGCTACCTGAAGTATGCCTTTACTTACTCTGATGATACATGCTCGCAGTTCTCACGATGAACGTCTCCCAGCTTCCCCGTCATCTTTTCTGGAACAGGTTACATCCCACCTGCCAGTGCCGTCAACTATATTCCATGGGGTATCGTCGGGTTCATCTTCCAATACGTCATCCGCCGCCGCCACTTCTCCTGGTGGACCAAGTATAATTACGTCTTGTCCGCGGCTCTGGACTCTGGTGTTGCTATTGCTGCAGTTTTGATATTCTTCTGCTTGCAATACCCGAGGAATGGTAACATTGGTATCAACACCATTCAGACTTGGTGGGGTAATACGTGAGTGTTTAGTTTTCCCCTTTGTCATATTTTCTTTCTGAGAGATCCCGCGCTGATAAACTGACTCAATTTGACTTTACTTAAAACAGGGTTCCATTCGAAACCGCCGACGCTAAAGGAACGCCTTTGTGGACGTTGCCTGAAGGCGAGTTCTTCGGGTGAGTCAGCTCTTTGGTGCCGTTTCTGGGCCTGGTCACTGAAACAATTTCCAAGACCCCGGACCTGGGCCTGAGAGCTTCCCTGCAGTTTTTTTCTGACCTACGATGGCTATATGCATTCCAACTTTACAAAGGTCATGTATTATTACCGTACGATTGGCAGTCTCCAGTAAACACACCTTTAAATGTGGCACGGCCTGAGCAACGATGTCTGAGTATTCCTGCCAACCAACGTCTTGTTTCCTATTTCCTTTCATTTGTTTTCAGTCCCCTGGGTCTATATATTATGGCCAAATTGCGTGGTACATACACATTCAAATTGGTATCAGTGGTAAACAATTGTTCTTTAGTGAAAATATTTTGATAAATCTTCAAGCGGCCGCTGGTTAGGAAGGCGCTTAAATGGGATATCAATTTATGGCTTCAAGAAAGATTCAGGGATACTAACTTGTAATTGGAACAAGCATATCTGATGACCACTCTTCCCTGTGGTAATCTTATACTGAAAATGTGGTTAGCCCTTATTATGCAAAACAAACTCTGGGGTTGTACCTTCACAACCTCATATAAGCCATCATAGCGGTAGCTGAAATGGGCGCTTTAATGCATGAAGTTAGGCACTAAGGTACGGAGTCCAATGCTCACCCTTCTCTTGGGGCCCACTTAGATTGGTTCTTGAATCCTCGTACTACCCGAACTGGATTACCCGAATTTATGTTTAACTGAGGAGATATGTCAGGAACTTTATGCTGAGTAAGAGGAACACATACACGAAGTGCATGATTGAAGTAATGTTGGATAGACTGGTCCTCAGCCTGTGATCCTGTCTGATGCATTATTGTGAAGAGTTAGCCCTATGTCACTTTCTGTAATGTTGAGGACTGCATACATGTCCAAAACTACTTGATTGTCCCCCTGGAAGATGCATTGAACTTGGGAGTGAATGGTTTATTCACAAATTCCTTACCAGCTCCAGTGTAGTAACTTGAAAACACCATCTCTATCAATGATTAAGATCTACCTGATGGCACGGTCACTACTTACATGGTGTATCCATCATCGACATCATCTTCGTAACCCCCATTGAGAACGATGGAGAAGGTTCCGGGGTCTGAGTCTTTCTTTGAGAAATTTGTCGAGCAGGATATACCTGCAATGTTGGGTAAATGAACTCCCGCAGCTGAGCAGTCTTTCCTAATATGCGGGTATCAGCCCTCAATTCGTCCTTAAAACTACCCACCGCTTCAACCTTGACTTAAACATCGTTCCAATGCTGCACTTTGGTGGTCCGTAGTATCCAGTCCTGACAGGAGGCTTTTTCTTTTTCAAAGATAAGATGCCTCGACGTGCCACCGCAGTGAATGTATTGCTGCTCTGCCTATCAGACCCATTTGCATTCACAGTTTTTTCTAGTTTCATTTCCCCTGGAGTGGGTGTGTGAGTCTGTACAGTGTTCGAATCGGAGGCCAGAGGGCCCCCATCCGGGCCCGAGCTGTTTGCTAAAGCAGGTTTAGTCGACGGACTATAATGGATGAGTTTATCATGCCCGGGATAGAAGCAGATAGCCCCACCTCGAACGGGCGGTCATAATGGTCAATGGGAGAAGTGATAATCACTCCGCAGCACCACCAAGATTGCGATGTCTCACGTGTGAGTCAATAGTAATCAATGAACACGTGATATGCAGTGACCCATTTCTTTGTTTAGGACAGCCACTTAAAAGCGGATCTAAAAAAGACCTTCATCGCTTGGTTCCTTCTAATGTTCGGTGCATCCTCGTAGGCATATCGCCTCGCAAGATGCAATACAATAAGATTGTCTGGCGCTCATAATCATTTATAGTATCGGCGTGATGGCAAATGTTATTCCGAGTTTGGAGGGTCTCGCTAGCAATCGTAGCCCGGCCTTGTTACCATCGCCGGAGCCTTATCCGGGCTGAAACCCAAAAGCGCTCATTTTTTCCCCCATCGTTCAAGGAGACATCAACTATAACTGTCCTTCTATAACCTGGTGTAAAGAAACAAACAATCATCCCATTGATCAACGCAGCCGCACTACTCGGCATGCGGCACTCATTGAATGAATCGTCAAGGTGGAAGTTGTGACACGCTCACGATCACCACTTGTAGCATCAAGTTTGGTCTTCACTCCGGTCCGGTACAAGAGGACCTCGCAGCGGTGGGAATTCTGACTCGACAGGTTAGCCAACAACGCTCTACGGTTTACACATAAACACCACCGAGATGGAAGCTTGGATACGATATTTTTTTGAGTCTGTGGAGAATCTAAGGCGAGTATTCCATAATTCTGCAGGTTAATCAGTCCCAGAAGCGGGATTTACTTATAGGTCACTGCGCACGCCACAAATACTGCTCCAACCGAAACGAAACCGTAAGTAGTTCCTCCTAAAGATAACAGTTAGCTAGGGGCCGTTCCTGCAAGTCCAGAAGGCACGATACTTAGACTTGTATCTCTAACCACAGTTCCTATCAGAGCTAAGTATTTCACACTCAGCGCTTAAGTCGATTGGAGGGTAGGAGCCTAATTCCCCGATTGGACTACTCTCGTCATGCCGTGGACCCTTCAGCGCCATACATGGGAACAAGGGTCTCACAAAGCTTCGAACGCTGATGCGGCGTGGCTTGACCATATCAGAGTGCGTATCACATTTACAGGGTGTTTCAAGTTTGACGTTCCGACGACCAATTGCTTCCTCCCCAATTATATAGGCAAGCTATAGATAGACCCGTTTATACCCTGCCCTTCCTCGTCTGTCCAGCGCGACCCTCGTCGCTAGGACTGCCTCCAGGCTTTGAACACTGTCCAACGAACTTGACTTGTCATAGCTGGCTGCCACTTGCCTCCTTGGACGCAAACAAACATGGAACAAGATGGAATGGTGTTTACATTAACGCAGGCGACGGTTGCGAGATATTTCAATGGTGAGTTTTCTGACGCTTTCACTCTCCCAGTTCAGTCTAAGTTCCGTGATATCGTGTGCTATGGCTGGTGCAGCTATTGGTATTTCGGTAAGTGTTACCAGGAACGCACTCACAAGCGGTATAGACCTTGTTAACCGTCTGGGCGTAGGTCCTTCTGTACGACCATCTCCTGTTGGTGGATGATGAAATCGAGTACATCTGGAACGCCAGATTGTCCGCGCCCAAGGTTTCGTTCTTGCTGGTTCGTTACATTATGCCTGCTGCGCTGTTCATAAACGCATATCGTGGGTTCCGTTTCTCGTCAACCGCAAGTTTTGTCTTGACGTAACACTCTCGGGGTGACCACTGGCAGAGCAAAGTTACAGCAATGTTTCTCTCCCTCAAAGTGTACGTAACATTCAAGTTACCCGCCCACATGAAACTGATTCTCCTTAATTATACATAGTTGTAAGTTACGACGCTTGCATCGGATCCGTTCAACGCGGACTTATGTCCTGACAGCTGCAAAGTGTGGTTCAATGTGGCAGTGAGTTAAGATGTCCTTCCCATATCTCCGCAGCTCATAGCTTTGTTAGGCTGCACTTTTTATACTCGTGGTTGGAGTCGAAAATTGTTCGTAAGCTCTAATCAAGAACCGACAGACCCTAACGTGCATGGTTCCTAGTTTTGATCCTTCTACGCGTCTGGATCCTTAACGACCGGAAACGAAATGTGATGAAATGGACGTCCTTGTTTTACCTCGTTATGCAAGCAATGACAATGGGTTGCACGGTTGCTATCATGGTAAAAGCGACTGGTAATTATTCTTCCCTTACATATCATGAAGCGGACTGATTAAGTACGAGCTGTGTAGAACATTTCGACTTCTTGGGAGATAAGGACACACACGCGTTTCTCTGTTCTACAAGAAGACGCAGTATCCTTCCCGCGTTGTACATCCCGACCGTAAGCAACTCGTTTTGGATACGCCCAGGGGCCTATCTGATCTCGGTCGCGAAAGGTTATGTTTGAAGCTGTGATGCTCATCCTGATTATGTGGAGCACCTATATTCGTTCCCGGGATATGGAGAATAGGAACCTCCTGAACTATCTCCTTAACGATGGTTTTATTTATATTTTGGTAAGCTTTCTTATGGTGCTCGGAACCTGGCTAGTGAATAACTTCATCATCGTTTAGCTTCTGTTTAGTGCGTCTCTCATAACACGCTCAGGTAATCTGACAGCAGCTAACCCTTGCTTCATCATTCCATCGCTTGTTCCGATTCCTTTTGACCGCCATTTTGCCCTTCTGCTATTTTCGTCTGGTGCCGAAGTTTTTCGCGTAGCGAACCTACTCATTACTGCCTCTGCACCGGTCCGTATTCCGTCTCACTTCCCACTCCGTCTGATGGGAACGCTTACAACGCTTTTTTTACTACCACATAGGCACCATTAATATTTACTAGTTTGTGGTAGGTGCTCCGGTGTGATTGGTGTTCTTGGAAACCTTACGCAAGTGTATCATTAGCTTCGGGTGCGCGACGAGTACTGCGACAGTGTCGCGGCTAGTGCTCAGCCTTCGAAAAGAGTCGGTGATTAAACGACGGGCAATGATGATGTGTCGTTGTCCATTGCAACATATGGATGGGATATCACATCCCGGACAATATGGATTGCCTCAGCTGAGCGGCGGGGATTGTTGGTTGTCTGAGGTGGACTGCCGATCTGACAAGTATGCTACTACTTCAGATGGTCATTGATGGGCCTATGTTATCGGCTACTTTAAATCGGGGTGTGCGACTTTTTGTGGTTAATTGGTGGTTTTTATTTATTTTCACGACGATTTTCGTTCAATGGTTTTGGAGTTTTGTGCTAGCAGTCACTGTAATATACCACTCTTCATTGTCTAACCAGTGTTGTCGAATTTCTGAAGACCTTGATGGGGAAAATGGTCTTTCCCACGAACACTTTATCAAATCTTAACACTTGCATCATCGTGGTCGTGCACTTGCTCTCCATTGCAGTTCTTTCTTCTTCAACCATCTCTTCTACATAAGGGGAAAAAAAGACATCAAATAGCCACCGTTCGTGATAATGTCATCTTCAAACACATCCAATAACCCCGCATCAACATCAGCGACGTCGTCAACTGTAGACGGAAAAAAACCGATATGCATAATCACCATCGGCATGGCTGGCGCGGGCAAATCGACATTCGTGCAGAGGATAAATTCGTACTTGCATTCGCAGGACCCGCCGAACCCGCCCTACATCCTGAACCTGGACCCTGCAGTCTCGTTTGTGCCATATGAAGCGAACATTGACATTAGAGACACGGTTAATTATGGAGAGGTCATGAAGCAGTGAGTTCTTGTGTTCTTTTTCTTCTGCGGGCGTTGGCTTGTTGGGGGATGTCAGGCACGGTGGTAAAGCTGCGGGGTTTGGATGCTGACATGGGAAGGACGTTAGCGTGCAGCTGGTGGATCAATACTGTCATTCTTCGACCCTGCTTTGCCGACTTTTCCGCTCGAGTTTCATTTGGTGGATCTCTTGTTAATCATCGGACACAGCTGATATGCTTATGTGGTCATTGCTCCGCGCTTGACAGATACAACCTAGGCCCGAACGGGGGAATCTTAACAGCACTGAACCTTTTCACGACGAAATTCGATCAGGTGTTAGAATTAGTGGAGAAAAGAGCCGAGGACGTCGAGTACGTTGTCATCTCTACTCCTCTCTGGCCCCGATACTCGTCTAACCAATTATATGCGCCATGCTTTGCTCTTTCGCAGTTATATGATACTTGATACGCCGGGGCAGATTGAGATATTCACCTGGTCGGCTTCTGGCGCTATTATTACAGATGCGGTGGCATCTTCCTTGCCGACTGTAGTGGCATATATCATTGATACGCCTCGGACGACTGCGCCTGCTACTTTTATGTCGAACATGCTTTACGCCTGTAGGTGAGCTCCAGGCTGCTTGATTGATGTGGATGCACCTCATACATGCTGCGACATTAATGCATCTTTTGCAGTATCCTGTACAAGACGAAGCTGCCCTTTATTCTGGTATTCAACAAGACTGATGTACAACCGCATCAGTTCGCATTGGATTGGATGTCGGATTTCGAAGAGTTCCAGGCGGCCCTTGCAACGCATGAGGGCGCGAGGGATTCGGAGGGTGAGCCTACGTATATGAATAGCTTAATGAACAGCATGAGCCTAGTGCTGGATGAATTCTACAAGAATCTCAAGGTCCAGTAGTCCGATTATGTTTGATACGCTGATAGCGACTGACGTTGTCCTGTTTCATAAGGCTGTCGGTGTATCAAGTGTAACCGGAGATGGTGTGAAAGACTTCTTTGAAGCAGTTGATGCTTCGCGGGAAGAATATGAGAGGTAAATACTAATTTAGCTTCTTGGGATTCGGATGACCAATCCACCCGTGTGTTTCAGAGAATATCTCCCGGAGCTAGAAAGAGCGAAGAAACAGAGAGAAAAGACGCTGCAGGAGGTCAAGGAAGATTCCATGAACCGGATACTTAAAGATCTAGCGATTGACCGAGCAAAGAACCCTCAAGGGCCATTGAACGATCGTTGGGACCCTGAGGGAGAGGAGGAAGATGACGATACAGAGATTAATATCATCGACAGGAGTGAGTACATCTCTCGATATTTGAATTATTGTGGCGCTGACACGGTAACAGGTAACGAGCGATATCCAGGAGAATACATTGACGTGACACGAGCGCGACGATATGGGGATGAAAACATCAGCTGGCCACGACCGGGGTAAGCTTCTATAGATCTGAGGGTGGGATTAGGATGGTCGCGATATAGAGTAGATGTATTGTTATGACAACGTAGAAGAATAGATTTTGAGAGAGAATTACTGGATGGGCCATCGATCAGGTATTACGCGATCCGGCTCTCCTTTCCCCGCCCATCTTGTCTTCCTGTTTGCTTTTTCTCCTGGTTGCTGACCCCTGCGACTTCCTCCCTTCATTCCACACTCTCTAGTTTCTTTCCCTTATAATCTCTCTCCACACACCCCTCTCTTCGTTGCCGCACTGCCATGGAACGGTGGGTGCTGCCTTGGAGGGCATTCATTTCTTCTGTGCTGATGCTCCCATGACCTCTAGTTACGCAAAAATCGAGAAAGTCGGTACGCGAGGCTTCTCACTGTTATATATACAAGAACCGTCGCTGAATGCACTGTCTGTCGGAATTTCTGATGCAGGCGAAGGCAAGTCTCATCATACTGTGCAGCCTTTGGCGATAACCGTTGACCTCGTGGTGGTAATCACACAGGAACATATGGTGTTGTGTATAAAGCTCGTGACGTGACAAGCAATGAGATTGTGGCTTTGAAGAAAATTAGGTTGGAGGCAGAGGATGAGGGCGTGCCCAGTACAGCTATTCGTGAGATTAGTCTGTTGAAGGAGCTCAAGGATGACAACATTGTCAGGTGCGTCGCTTTTCCCCCTTTGTCACTCAGATATCTACGCTCGGCTTTACCCTCATCTCCCTTGATTCCCATGTTCCCCCCATGTTCCCCACTGGCCCACCCTGTCCCAACGCCTCACTGGTGGCTAGCTCGCTTCCAGGCTCACTCACATGGCTTGTGCATTATCTGGGCGCCCATCATTCTAATCATATCACCTGTCTCCGGCCTGGTATCCAACTGCTAATTCCATAAGTGGATTCCGTTCAGGCTTCTGGACATTGTGCATGCAGACCAGAAACTGTACCTCGTGGTCGAGTTCTTGGACGTTGACCTGAGGAGGTACGTTGAGACTAACCGACCTCTCAAGCCGGACACCGTCAAGGTGAGTGAAAATTTCGCCTCAGTATCTCCTATTCCTTGGTATTCCCTTCCTTCTGATATTTCAAATCCATCTTGTTTCTTTATTTCTCTTAGTCGCTTGACACTTTCCATTCTTCCTATCCATGGCTCTTATTGTGCTGGCCACGGCCCGACCGTTGCGTGTCCCATTATGCCACTTGGCGTGGAATTGCCGCTGTGGGTGCCACACTCACACCCATGTGCACACGCCACTGGTAGATCGCTGCATTGTCAGCCAGCCCATCTCGTTTTCCTCATTTCCCCTGAATCTCATCAGTTCCAATTTAAATTCTCCTTCAATGACATATATCATGTGATCACCATCATTTGATAAATTAGGTCCCAGCAACTGCCGGGCGGGGACCAATCATCTCCCGACTTTGCTCCCTCTTACCTGCTTCAACTTCTATTTTTAACACCGCGGCGACCATTTTTGGCTTCTGTGCTCCGGCTCTAGTCCTAACTCACTTCTGCGACAGAAATTTTGCCAGCAACTGAACAAGGGGCTGTTGTATTGCCATTCGCACCGAATCCTGCATCGCGACTTGAAACCGCAGAATCTGTTAATTGGCAAGGATGGTAATCTCAAGTTGGCAGATTTTGGGTTGGCGAGGGCGTTTGGTATTCCGATGAGGACATACACCCATGAGGTAAAGTTACGTTCACGGTCGAGAATGAGGTGCCGTTACTAACTGATCCACGTGATTGGATTTTCGTTATTTGTTGTTGTGGGTACGTGTATGATTTAGGTTGTGACGCTGTGGTACCGTGCACCGGAAGTTTTACTTGGCTCGCGCCATTACTCGACGGCCATCGATATGTGGTCCGTGGGTTGTATCTTTGCGGAGATGGCGATGCAGGGACATCCTTTATTCCCTGGTGATTCAGAGATCGACCAGATTTTCAGGATCTTCAGGTTTGTTTCTTTTCGTAACCCCCCCCCCCAAAAACAATCCCAATGAAGGAATGTGCACAGGTTACTCGGGACACCAAATGAAGAAATGTGGCCCGGTGTGAGCACGCTTCCGGATTATAAGCCTACCTTCCCTCAATGGTCGAGGAAGGATGTTGGGGAGGCAGTACCACAGCTAGACCCTGACGGATTGGATTTACTCAAGCAATTGCTGGCATATGACAGTGTGAAGCGCATATCGGGTAGGTCGTCATTGCATATCTCTCAGCGGATGAATAGGACCGACAATATGCTTTTAGCCAAGCGAGCACTGACCCACGCATACTTCAATGGCTTCACGATGTAGTAGCTGAATCTTCGCGAACACTGATCGATCTATATACAATACTGTGAATATTAGAACGTTGTCCAAGGCTTATGATAATATTTTACACTCGACGTCTCCCCTCACCGACTGCACCTCCATAAGCATATCTTTGTTTTGTTCTGCTTTTTGTGAATTCTAGCCGTGATAGCGTACGGATCAGTAAAGCATTGAGTATCCACATGGGTTGGTAGAGTTCACACCCTGGCAGAGATCATTCCCCACACATCGATATACCTAGTCTTCATTCTGCCGAGATAATGAAAGTGGAGACGTATTATGGATAAATCGTGACAAGCAACATGTAGTATATGCTAGTCACTATGTAACTAACTCGTGACATTTCTGTCCATAACCAGGGCTTGTGGAAAACAATATGGTACGATATATGTCCACTGCGCTAGCTCGTCTTCCCGGTCGGTGAACTCGTAGGCCACCCAACCAAAACGGTCAATATCCATGTATGTTGTGACGGAGTGATCTGGTGTGTGTATTTTCCCATATTCGAGATTCCGCAAGATGTATCTCATGCATTCGCATGGCGCCTCACCTGGCTCAGCTAAATCGTGAATCTGGGCGGGGAGTGACCCTGTCCATACTCGTTCCCCATCACTATCCGAAGGGCCATGTGTGTCATACTGCAACTTCAATCAACGACAGAATCTAAACCAGGGCTGGATTGGAAACTCACCCGATGTTTACCCCCGCACCACTCATCAAAGGGTGCGTTGAAAACTGTGAGGCGTCGAGTCTGATAGCGGATGTGTACTAAAAAGTCTGCATCAATATTATTCTCGTCGAACATCCCAAGAGGCGTATCCTCAAGAACGTGGTATTTCCTGAGCTCTGAATGTCTGTCGTCGTGCTATAGGATGGCTTAGATATCCGAAGTGTACGCCACGGAGAATAATCAAAAGACTTACAAACAGAAAGTCACAAAAGCGATCACGGTTGCGCGACCAAAAATCAAAATCATCAATGTAATAGGTCTGGGTCGGGATGACCCTCAGAGCAGGAATCAAATCTGGGCTGCAATATCCGTGTTCAAGAAGATTGTTGACAATATGAACACCTGCTCTGCTATGTAGCTTGTTTTGAATACTTGCTCGGGACATGTTGTGATGCGGCCAATAAAGGGAAATTTGACTGGAAGGTGTTTCATCCTCCAGGGCTGTTGCAAGTTCCAAACATGGCTCAGTTGCCAACCTGGGAGATGAGGAATGTAGAAAACGTACCGCCCGGTATCTCCTTCAGAATTCTAATCGCACACTGTAAGTTCAAGTCTCTCAGCTCCTGGTCAGCATCCAAAAACATCCCCGACCGTTCAAAGTCTGCAAGGTGTTCACGGAACGATACGTGGAAAAACTCGACTCGTTCTTGCTCGGCCTCTTCCCACGTAGGAACACGGAGGACCGAATGGAGGTGGTGAAGGGCACCGTATACCACATCAGGTGTCATCGCTAACCAGTCACAAGCTTCAGCCATCTTCCATTTATCATCATCCATTGCGAGAAGCAACAACCTTTTGGCGTCTCGCAGAACAGCCTGGGGTACTTGAAAAAGTATTCGTCTATAGAGTGCATCCAGCCCGGCCATAGGTTTTGATTCGTTCCATTTCAACCTGGCCATCTTCTCATTGATAAAATTAAGAACCTGCTTGAGCTGGGATACAGGGTTCCCATTGGTTGGATCACCGATAAACCCGACAATGGTCGAGGCGAAGGCGAATAAGCCGTCAGCAGCAGCGGTGATCCTCAAGAGATCATGTTCCATTGGCCACTGCGTAGCACGTGCAAGGGCTGGAGAGTTGATTCGGGTTTTCTCCAATTCGGTGCGGAGATAGCGTTCGACATCTCGACGGGCCTCATCTGAGTCAATAGTAATTTCCTCTCTCTCATAACTCGAGATGGTATTGGGCCGAGAAAAGAAGGAAGTGATATGAGGCTCTGGGCGACTAGCGACTATCCAGACGAGAGGCGCAGCAGGATGTTTGATAGACAGGTACGAGATAAGGGCAAGGATCTCGCATTGTATGCGATTGCCGTTGCACTCATCTAAACCGTCAATGGTGATTAGGAACCGCTGTCGGCCAGTGCCTATTGGGCGTTGCACAAATGGCTCGACAATAAACTTGTCGAACTGTGCTGCAATTGACTTTTGCAGCAAACTTGGGTCATTCGACACTTCATTCTGGACAAATTGACGGTAAGAGATGTTTCTGACTGCAATTTGATAAGCGATAGTCGTGAAGGTTTTGCGGCCGTCATCACGTTCGTTGATTGAAAAGAAGAGGGATGCACCCAACACGATGTCCGTGGTGGCTTTAGACGTACTCTCGGCAAGGGTTTGCATGATTGCTGACTTGCCGGCACCAGCAGGCCCGACCAGCCAAAGTATCCTTTTGTTCTTGGTGCGATCAACGATGAAGTTGTGCACTCGTTGTACAATTTCCAACCGAGTCCCGGGGTGACGTCGAGGAGGAGGATCACGCGCAGAGGAATCGAAGGCGGCGCCCAGTATTGTATGCTTCATAAGTTCCTGCATGACTAGTATTGGGAATATTCAGCATAGCACCGATTCAGAAAGTGGGTTCCCTTACTATTGTTGGAGGTATCAGAATCAGTCATGATAGAGCCATTGACGACGAAGTGATGAGCGCCACTAAATATTCCTCTTGTTCTTGGAGCTCCTTGCAAGTCTTGCCTGCTTCTATGGTGTTGATACTCTGGAGCAGCGCTTGGTACTGTGTGCTTCTCAGATGCTTGCACATCTACTATCGGAGATAGGTGAGCACAGAGAAACAATGCCGCCAGCATTGCTTACAATTCTCGAAACTGCTAGCGTCGTTCATCATGAAGTCGTGTATCACAGGACCGTGGGGGTCGTTGGGAAGCTCTCCTATATTTGGAGTTAATCCTGACCTTCGATAATACCCTGGGTATTGATACTATTCAAGGGAAATGTCATCTCACATCCTCGGGTGGGGACCGGTGATGGTGAGGCTTACAGGTAACAGTTGATGACCAGGACGCTCGGGATTGGCAGGAGCTACAGTCTGAGATGTAGGATACCGAGTCGTAATGGGATGGATTGTCGGGGGAAGGGGCTGGGGCATCAGACGCTGATATACACGCCATTGGAGGCAAGTCAGGGCATATCATCAGCACGAGCTAGGTCACTCACAAGTGTCCATTGAGAGGCAGAAGGTCTCATCGGACTCATAGGGAAGTTACTTCCTGAGTGGGGTGGAGGTTGACCAAGGGCACGAAAGGAGAGGTTACTGGGAGAGTATTCAGACCAGACGAGTTGAGGGGTATGGATGGCAGGCTGGGTTGCCACATATCGATATGGGTGCGCATGAGCTCCAGCTGACGGGTGTGCGTATGAGGGGTTATTGGCCAGAGTTACAGTAGGTTGTGTTAGAGAATGCCGATTTGTCGGGAAGTGGTATGTTTGATATATGAGTGATTGCGTTGTCTGGAGCTGATGGACATAAGAGTTAGCAGTGGGCCCGCTCAAGCAGCGATACACAGAAGGATCCAGAGGGCCCACTGGGTGGACCCCCGTCTCGTCCTGTTGCTCAAACGGGTTCATAGTGAATGTGTGGGATAGGCGATCATGGACGACGAGGAAAGTAGAGGCAGTGATTGCATTGACGGATCTGATGTAACTGATACCCGGTGTCACAGTTCAGCAACCCAATCTTAGCGTGAACGTGTTCTTCAAAGTACAGTGATCGACCGTCACTTGACACAGCAGAATAGGATATTTTTTTCTGGCTGCGTTTTGGCGACAAATGTCAAGGAAAAATATGCATGCTTATAATAAATTGTATCCTACATAAGAATATGGTATTAAATTAGAAGGTATTCGTAAGATTGGAACGCTATTCCACTTCCACTGCCTGAGGGTGCCAAGTCTGGATTTACCCAGACTCCTTCCCAGTCACGCGGGATGCTCTTAGATAATATGATCACGTTGTTCCGAAGTTTTACCGAAACTTCAACAACTTTTAACGCGTCCCGCGGACTGGCACACTTGTCACTTTATGTTTGTTTGTCTAAGGCATCAACTTGTGAGACAATCAACAAACAGGTGCGTGAAAGCGCGCCTCATTTCCAAATCAAGCTATCCCACTGCCATATCCCATTAAGATGTCAGTTCTCGAGTATCGAATTCCTTCGATTCCTGAGCTTCGAAAGGAAGTAGAAGACTTCTTCGGCATTTATCCTTGTGACTTTCAAATCAGAGATACGATGGCTCAGCTCCAGAAACAGGATTGCATCACCATAGCTGCCACAGGGTCAGGGAAGACCCTTACATTCTGGATGTCATTGCTTTTCGTCAAGGATGGCATTTTCATCTTAATTACAGCATTAAATGTTCTTGGAGATCAGAATGTTGAAGAGCTTACAAGGCTAGGGATATCAGCAATCAACCTCACCATTGACAATACAACAGACCGAGCATTCAAGGTGACAATTTGGTTCTCTTTTCATCACAGAAACTCATGATGCATTACCAGGACATACTTAATCTGAAATATCGTGTAATCATCGTCTCACCTGAAAGATTGCTCAAGGATATCTGGTTTCATCGTCTTTGGGAAAACAAGACATTTACCTCAAAGCTATACAAGGTATCAATCAATGAGGGACACTGTATTAGTCAATGGGGCACCTCTTTTCGTCCTGAATACGCACAACTCTACCGGCTGTGCTGGCTCCTTCTACCACATGTCTGTTTTCATGTTGTCTCTGCCACCTTACCACAATCCATGCTACAGGACATTAGGAACAAGTTAGCTCTTTGGAGCAAGTGCTTGACAATCATATGCACCTCGAATAACCGTCCGAACATCTTTCTGGCAGTCGAAAAAATGCAGTATGCATTCAACTGCATGTGGGACTTGCAGAGGATACTCTGACTTGACAGTGGGATAAAGCCACTGAAGTTCATGGCATTTATCAATCAGCGAGTCCTCTCGGAGAAGGCAGTAGGAGTCTTATGGGAGGACTTACCCCTGGCAGCCTGCAAGAAGGTTGTGTGGTTTCATTCCAGAATGAGTGCTGAATTTCGGGAGAAACACATCCAACAATTGTGCAGTGGGGAAATATGGGGTCTAGTCTGCACAGATGCAGCAGGGATGGTGAGTTCAATGCTTTCAGATAAATGATACAGTTAATCTTACAGTGCGATCAACCAGGGACTTGATATTCCAGATATAGAGGTTGTGATACAGGTCAGGTATGTACAATCCCTTTGTACATTGCTACAGCGCCTTGGTCACAGTGCACGGCATAAAGATTGACATGCAACTGGAATATACCTGGTCAAAAAGCAATATTTCAACGGTCCAGGCCAGCCAAAGAATAGGGGAAAGCAGAAGCAGACTGGCCACAGAAAGAAAGCCACCAAGAGAGTCTGCCAGAGTGCTCTGGAACCAGAGGGAGAGGTAGAGGAGGTGGAAGAGGAGGAAGAGGAGACCACCTTGAGTGAGGACGGTGGTGAGCCAGGATACAAAGATAACCAGTGTCCCAAAGAGAAGGGACAGGGTTGTGGTGGTGAGACACAAGGGACACTGACTTGTGACATGGGAAACAGCAGCTTTTCCAGTGGGGACATGAATGTTGATGATGGTGAAAGTGAGGATGGGGGCGCTGCTGGACTGGAGCCTGTAGATGGGGGCGATATGGGTGACAGTGCTGGGTCTGGTCATCAAGCGGCTGGCGGTAAACACATACCATATCCCTCTGTGGTCAAAGATCCACGCCGCATCCCTTTTCCATCACGTTCATCATTGTCCAATGAGGAACATGAAATCGCTGTCATGGACCTTTTCATCAATGCTCGATCCCAGGGCTTCTGTCAGAGGGTGGTTTGTGACCACTACTTCGGGAATCATCTTATAAGTAGGTGGAAAAATGCACAGAGAGATAGGTTACTCACCTTGTACACAGAGCCATCGAAGGATGAGTGTTGCTGTTTCTGGTGCAAGGATAAATGTGACAATGTGGAATCAGGAGGGTCACATCCCTGTTGTGACTCTTGTGATCCAGTGACATTTGTCAGCCTGCCGTTACCAAACCCACCACCCAAACCCCCCTACATGAAATGCAAGTTCAAAGTCAAGCAGCCATATCCCATGTCAACTACTGACGGCTGCCTGAGAGAGGCATTGGACTCCTGGTGTCTTGGGATGATGAAGGAATTGGCAGGGGGGGATGACGACTTCTTCAGTCCTGAATTTATCATGACTGACATCCTAATGGAATGTATTGTCGACCTAGCCCATTTTGACAGACTCTCAACTACAAACGACCTTGTGGCACAAACCAACTGGTGACAAACAGCTCGATTTGGCAATGCTGTCATAGCCATTGTCCATCGGTTCTATCTGCCAGTGCTACCACCTCCGCCTCCCCCATCTGCCTCCACCCTCACTGCCTCCACACTCAACAATCAACAAATGGCTGTGGGCCAAGTCAAGTGTGTTCGCCACTGTGGAACATGCAGCTCGAAGACTCATATCGGTATCCTGTCTATCTCCTCTCATTAACCATGTATTGACCACATCCATAGCGAACAATCAACTCTGTCCCCTGTATTCACAATGGTCAGCGAACAAGGAAAACAATAACCCACCACCTGCCACCCCATCTTCCATGGGAGCTAGCCAGTCTTGGCAATGTAGAGCCTGCAAGGCCTTTGGCCATATTGCTTCAAGCCAGATCTGTCCTAAGTGGGTGCCCAAGGATGAGCATCATCGTTTGAAAGAGGGACAGGACATGGAGAATATAGTAGATAATCTGGTGAGTATCCTACACCGCAAGGTCCTGCACTTCGACCTCCTGCTGATCCTCTGCCATTGTCTCAGGTAACAGTAATGCATTTGTTGTCTCAATGTCATTCATGCCCAGTAACATTTGGTCCGGCACTGCAAAATGTGACATACGTCCTGGAGTGAATATGTGAGGGGTGTTCAATTCGAATTCTTGGCACAGCCTTGTGAGTGTCTTGGTCATGTCGGGAGGTGAATGCTGGATAGTCCTGTGTTCCAAATAAAAGCCTTCCTTGATGGTGACATGGCATTTCCTGAAGAACTCAATGAGGATAGACTCCTCTAGGATTCGTGGAAGAGTCTGGTTGGAGCCAGAGCCACCATAGATGACCTGCCTCTTGTTTAATGAAGTTGTCTATGCACACAACTGGGGGAACACTGACCTTGGTATATAGATTGTTCTGTTCCACTAACCAGTCCACACCACAAAAGCTGCCTTCTTTGCCTGTTGGATTACACAGCCAATTCATGTGTATGAGGTGCCTACAAACATGGTGAGCTCATGCTGTTTGAGAATACTTGAAAGGACTGACACAAGCTTTGGAGGATAAACATCCTCAAGGTTGAGCATTGTTTGCATCAAATGGAATGTGTACTTATGTTTCCCAGTGGCTTTGAAGATATAGATCCATGGTAGAAATGTTGCCTCCACATGCCCAATATCTCCTGAGCTCATTGCATGAACCAATTCTAGGTAAAGGAGTTCATCCCAGTTTTGGAGCAACTGGTTCTCATAAATCATATCCTGTTCTTTTTCAGTTCCCTTTCATAGCTTCGCAACCTTGGTTGGAGTGCCAACATATGTCTGCACAATGGTGTTTGACATTTCGACAATGATGTTCCACAATGGCTTGCTTTTTGCAAATGCTTCAAGGGATGTATTTGCTGGATCCTGTGCTTGCACCTCTGATGCCCAGCAATCAATCATGGAAGCCCATATGTTGTGTTGTATCAGGTGATGCATGCGTTGAAACCCTGGTTTTGACACCAGCTTACCAGTGTCATTAGGATGTAGAATACCTGCATGTTGATACATGCTATTGCCATCCTTCCAACCAGCTACTGGTTGGATCCAAGTCTGCCAGATTGCCTCAGCACACGCCATTTCATAATGGAAGAGTCCTGGTTGGGTAACAGCATACTGGATGCGCCATTTTGGTGTATCCTCAATACGGCAGCTTTTCTTCACAGTAGCAATGTGTTCCTTTGTGAGGAGGTCACTGTGTATGGGGAGAATGTAGTCCGAGATATCAACCACTTTGTCTGACTCCTTATCAAACTCCTTGCCATCCTGAGCTATTGCAGCACCATCCTGTATGTCACTGCCTTCCATTGTATCATCAGATTGATCTGACGCAGTGTCATCTGTGACAACAGCATCAATATCCATCCCCTCTCCACCTGACTCGATGTCCATTTGTTCATTGGGCCTCTCATCATCTCCACCTTTATCCTTCACTGTCTCACCAAGTCCTCCTTGCTTCAGTAAGTTCTCAAGAACTTGTAGGTTTCCATCTGTTGTTGACTCTTTGATGTCCATAGCACAACATGGCATTTGTTCAGTTTTGTGTAGTGGTATTGGATTGATAGGTTCAGGCATTCTGAGCTGTGGCTTGAAGTGTGTGAACTCAGCTACTTGATGAACCAAGATATTGCAAACATGCCAAGATAAACGATGTGTGTGTGTGCTCATCTCTTCACCTGGCTTCTTTATGGTTCCATATTTGTGGTGAAATCACAGGAGATCTGTGTTGTCAACTGTAATCTTTGAAGGAAGGTCCGGATTGTTGGGGTCTTTCTCCCACAACTCTGCTGAGCATCATAAGTCCTCTTTGCTGTCCAACCCATATATTGGAATTGCTGTGGCACTTGTTGCACTGACAAATGTGGTATCCTTTCCAACAGTTGGTTCAGCCACCCGGAAGGTCATATCGAAATTGTCGTATGCAAAGGCCATTGTCAGGGTGCTAACAGAATTGTGGAGCTTTTGGCTTGCTTCCTGGGACAATGATTTGATTGCATTGTGTATTGAGGTGAGGGCAATGGACATTCCTGCATGTGCTAGTGTCTCAATGACTTTTTTGGGTACAGATGCTGAGTGGTAAAAGATGCCAAGAATGCTTTGGAGGTAATTACATCTCTTGTTCGTGCTTTGGAGGAGAATTGACAGGATGACCACAGATTTCTAGAACAGTTTAGTGGTTTCATTATTACATGGTGTACAAGTGACTCACGATAATGTCAAGAGCTGCATTCTGAGCCTCAGTTCACTCAGCTTTCCTCCTTTTCTTTTTCTGAGATTGACTCTTGTCCTCAGCTACTGCTGAACCATTGGTTGGATGAATAAGTGTATCTCCAAGCTCGTGTCCTTCTTTGTCTGCCTGTCTGCTTGCCAAGCTCCTAATCAAATCCTCCTGGTCACAGTGTGGTGGATGAGAATGATGATTGGCATGGAGGAGCTCTTGCATCATCCTCCAGGTCCATGGTGAGACTACCTTCATTTTCTCTGCTGCTTCGCCCATGAAAGATCCTTCGAGATATGTAGAAGATGCATTTTTGGCATTAAAGTGGAAGCCATGATCCTGCTGGCTCAGGGTTGATAGCTCTGTCTGTAGTTTGAGGAGCACAAGGTCAAATGCCCATGAAAAGATAATGTCGGGGTCATAACTGTGGAGATCATCAGCAATCTGAAGGACGTTGTCACAAGTGAGTGATATGGGAGTATCTGTGTTGCTTTTTCTGAGGACACTGCTCATAAACGAAGATATAGTGAGGTTGTGTGCTTGTAACTTTGCCAGAATATCATGAAGACTCTCATTGAGCGACATGGCCGAGGTCAAGATATAAATTACTATCATAATCTGATACGGATATCTGTATATCACAAGGCGTCACATGCAGACTCTATTTCCAGAACTTATCTGATGTGTTAAAATTAGGACGTGTCAGTGGGATAGCTTGATTTGGAAATGAGGCACGCTTTCACGTGCCTGTTTGTTGATTGTCTCACAAGTTGATGCCTTAGACAAACAAACATAAAGTGACAAGTGTGCCAGTCCGCGGGACGCATTAAAAGTTGTTGAAGTTTCAGTAAAACTTCGGAACAACGTGATCATATTATCTAAGAGCATCCCGCATGACTGGGAAGGAGTCTGGGATTTACTGTCACTTGACACAGTGTGACGTGCATGTGACACACCCATATCAATCCAACATCTGAGGAGTTTCGAAGTTTGATGGGATGCCAGCAGCAGAGAGTCTCTGTCACGCCTCAGAAATCAATAAACCATACCTCCTCTTGAGTGTATAGTCTCCCAGAATTTTGTGCAGATAATGGAAAGATGTCTATCTATCCATAGAAGGTAAATTAATGCAGAGTTTGGGGGATCCTGTGCATATAGACTGAGCCGAAAAGTGATAACAACCTCAAATTGGTGGATTTTCATTGAAAGCATAGCCGATATCCTGCACTTTTTGGCCGATCTATCTAATTTTGAGAATAAATGCAGGTACGTGTCAGATGTATTTTTACTGATTTTCTCGGGGTATCTGGAGGTGCAGAGCAGGCATGGTAGACAACTGTGTCGAGTGGCAGTCGATCACTGTATCAGTCGAGGTTGCATGACTGTTGACAGACTATGACATTGGTGACAGCTTGACACTTGATTTAGTAATGTCTATTTCGGGTTACTGTTGAACAGGTTCGAAATACAACACTTACAGGCTCTCATACCCAAGAAACCCACAGGCCGTGGCCACTGCCAATATCATCGTTACTGCCCGCTCCTCACCGCCACTGCCGCTGCCACCACCGTCACCACCGTCACTACCAACGCCCCAGCCAAAACCACCGCCAGAGCACCCTACCAAGCCAAGCACACCAACATTTAAGCCAAGAAACTCACCACAGTGATGTGTATCATCTACCACACCACTGATCGACGGTTCCACGGTTTCCGAGACCAGCGTTCTATGTTTCTTTTGGTGTGGGTTATATCTCCTTGAGTGTATGACCTGAGATTCCGGCGCGGGGGCGCTGTGACCTTCCTGCCACTTGCTAGAAGGAGGTTCGAAACTTTGAGGTGGATGACGGCCTCCATACTTGGGAGGATGAGAAAGAGTATCGTCATGGTGTCTTTCATCACGGACCGGGAAGGATACCAGGGCTTCCTCCACTTCTGCCACTATGCTTTTCACCAGATAATTTCCAACGGACTGCATACAACAACTTCAGTGTCTGCCAATTTTTGAGAATCATGGAAGACATACGTTTACCAATAACAAAATGAGCACCCGACAATATCGTCAAGCCCTTTTTTCTAGGCTCTGGAGACCCGCTATGTTGTCCAGAGGAAACTGGCCCGCCAGGAGTGTGGTTCTGGCTGCATGATTCCTGAGCCGAAGACACCGATCTTGACCTTGACATTTGGGGTGTATGACTGGATGAATGAGGGCATAATCCCAGCTTCCACTCGACCAAAGGCTTATTATAATCAGAACAGCTGGTACAGTGTCCACAGACAGCTTCACCTGCGTGACTGGCAACTACTCAAAGAACCCCGGAGTAGTCGTACAATGTGAGGAGAAAGCATGCGAGGGTAAAGTTGAAAGTAAAATGGGTACTGGGGCACTGCGGAATCAAAGGCAACTCAGAGTGGCTGGACACGGAGGCAAAAAGAGCAGCCAAGGGGAGAGAAGAAGATGTGAAGATAGAGGGCGAATTGAAGAAGAACAAGACACCCAAAGTGAATAAAGCGTGTAGAAAAAGATTCTGGGAAAGGTGCAAGCAGAAGATGGAGGAAAAGCGGAAGACAACAGAACGGTCGACAGGCTAAGGAAGGCGGACCCTGACTTCCATTTCCACGTCTATACTAGGGCCGTAGCAATGCTACCCAGAAGAAATAGAACACTTTTCACTCAGCTGAGAACCAGACACATCCCGTTCAATGGATGTTTGCACAGATTCAAGCTAAACCAGAGGATAGATATATAGTAGAGTAGTAGCATACGGACCCGAAGGTCTTACACAGAAATAGAAGACCGTAATTTTTTTTTAAAAAAGTCATACGAAGCCACATATGCAAGTACACGCCGCTGTTCGTGTTGTGACATCGACCCTGTTTCGGCTTTAATCAGTAAACCCAGTTGGGTTCCGATATCCTTTGAGGGCAGTTGAGCTGTATCTTGGACCGCTGGCCCAGAGCCAATCAAACACCGATGTCACGGAACGATGGAACCGGAAAGGTCATCAATGCATGCTGGACACTCACAGGTCCCGTCGGACTCGTAAGGGTGTTATTTCTTGTTTGGAGTATAGGTTGGCCAAAGGAATGAAAAGGGAGGTTTCTGGGAAAGTATTCAGATGAGATGTGATGAGGGGTATATACGGAAGACTAGGTCGGCACATATTGATATGGGTACACATGAGCACCAGCCGTGGAGTATGTGTACATGGGAGTATTGGACATAGTCGTAGAAGGTTGGTCCACAGACCTAGGATATGCGAAAGGTTGAGCTAGGGAAGATTGATTTGCAGGGAAATGGTATGATGGATGCGTGAACGACTGCGTTGTCTGGAGCTGATGCACATGGGGGTTGGCAACAGGCTCGCTCAAGCGGTGGTACATGGCAAAATCTGGAGGGCTCGCTGGGAAGACCTTCGCTTCACCCTGTTGCTCAAAGGGATTCATAGTGAATGCGTGGAATAGCCAGTCGTGGGCGACGAAGGAAGTAGAGGTGGTGAACTGATATGATTGATGCCGTCATCACTGATGAGGACCTGTTCAGCACCTTGATAGGTGCTCACTACTTACCAGCTTCCCTCAACGCATCAGTCAGGGTTGCATAATAAGAATGACAACTTGGGATATATAAGTACACTTGGTTTAGTCACGGGTAACTGTCTATTTCAGTGCTAAAGAGGAGACTGGTGAGCATTCATACTTAGGAAGGCCGCAGACCGTGGCTGGTAAAGCCATGGTCAACTTAGCCACCGCCACCGTTACCACCGCCATTACCACCGCCATTACCACCACCATTACCACCATTATTACCACCGCCATTACCACCACCATTACCACCTCCAGAGCCGTGGCCAAAACCACCGCCAGAGTGTTCTATCAAGTTAAATATATCAGCATTAAGTCAAGAACATTGAGTAGAACAAGAGACCCACCATGGCTGTGATGAGATGTATCACCTACCGGATCGGCCAATGACTCACCCACCAACAATCCCACACTTCCCGAGACCAACGTTCTCTGCATCTCTCTCTGTGGCTTATTTGTCTCTGAGTCTACAACTTGAGATTCCGATGCGGGGGCGCTGTGACCTTGGTGCCACTGGCTCCTGCCATCACCAGGGGGAGATTCGGAACCTTGAATGGGACGAGAAGGAGTGTCGTCATGGCGCCTTTCGTCACCATCAGGAAGGATACTTGGGCTTCCTTCGCCGCTGCCGCCACTATGCTTCCTACTAGATAGTTTCGAACGGACTGCATTTAATAGCTTAAGAACTTGTCAATTCTTAAGAATGATGGAAGCCTTACGTTTACGAATAGCAAGTTGGGTACCCGACAATATCCTCAAGCCTTTTTTCCTTGGCTCCGGAGGCCGGTCCTGTTGCCCAGAGGAAGCTGGTCCACCGGGAATGTGGCCCTGGTTCTGTGACCCCTGAGCTGGAGGCACAGATCCTGACCTTGACGTTGGAGCTGACATTGGGTGCGTATGCGTGGATGAACGAGGGTATGATCTTATTCCGCACTCCTCCAAAAGGCTTTTATGAGCCTGTTATGATTAGAACGGGAGTACAGCATCCCACGTGCAGCTTCACTGCGTGATTGACATCTACTCACAAACCCCAAAGTAGTCAGAAAGTGCTTTGGAAAGCATATAAGGAGTCAGGTGTGCATGCACAGCCTCCCTGCTGGCATTTTCATACTGACGTGTTTCGGCCTTGATAAAGCTTTAGGAGGTAGTCTTAATCAGGAGTTTGATATCCTTTAAGGATAGACAAGCTGTGCCTTTGACCGCTGGCTCGGAATGCACGGTCTTCTCTTTTGAAGCATCGTTGTTTTCCCTGTACTTTCCAGACCTACGTCCAAATAGGGAGAACGTTGAACAGGCACGTACTGATGCGGGTGCCTGACCAATTCCAGTGATTGAATTTGATGTTATATCAGGAGGAACCATGGGTTGAGAGCATGCAGACGGTTAGGGCAGAATTACTTCTTGAGAGGGGAATACATAAGAGGCAGAAATGATTGTCCCACCCAGGGCCGACGCAAGCAGGGGTCCAAAGCTGGTTAATGAGCAATCATCTCCCGGGAAGCTGTATGCACCAGGTGCTATCACACCGAGTTTCATTGACGTCAGCTCCCTCGGAAAGCGACGCTGAAGTTGCCAGGTGTTTTGGTTAAACCTGCAACGAGAGAAATGTCGGTGAACGCTCAGCTTGACGGGCCAATTGAGATACCGTCGCCGCACGCGAAGTGAAAGTCCGAGCGTTGAAATGCAAGTGGGTTGTTTGTATCTGATTGTATCAGCCTCAACATTTGTGATAACCAGTAAGCAAGTCGCACTCCCAGTTCAACATTATCAGCATACGTTGACTACCCCTTCATATTTGCGAGGCTCTATAAAAATCCCCTCGTACTCGACGCCCCCACTAGGACTTCTTCGAGAGGTGCACCCAAAGTGGTTTTCCCTTGCGATCTGTAAAGTGACAACACGTATCCAGTTAATGGCGAGCAAACGATGGATGAAATGAATTGTGTGAACTAGCCCAGGGTACGTTTGCGTTTTGAAGATGCGGCCTACTAATATTCTGGCGAGAACTACTCGGCGGCTTACTGCTGAAGTATGTCATGGATACAAATATGCAATTCCGTAAGCAGTATCCCGTGTATCAATGGTATCAACATTGAAGGATTTCGGAGTGGGTGGCGACCAGGAGTATATAATGTAATGATTGGCCAGGGAGAAGAAAGCTCCGCCAGTTGAAACAAGAAAACAAAATAACTATGATGCGTGTGTACGTTATTTGTAAACGCCTAAGCCAGTCAGCGAAGATGGACATTGCGATATTGAAAATCGCTTACTGACTACGTTTTGCGCCTCCTGTTATTCATGACGCTTTCCGCCTTGTCCCAAGTCTCTCTATCGCCAAAGGCGTCGTCCCACCTGTGTACCATAACTAACCCACGACCCCAAGACTCTGCCTCTTGTGGTCCAAGTTGTTCGGTAGTTCCGACAACTATCCGCTTATCTGTATCACCGAGGATCATTTGCTGAACCTCATAATTTTCCGTCAGATACCGCTCAAGAGGTATTTTCCCTTCTTTGATAGAGACAACCACTAAGCAAACGCAAAGAAGGGACGGGAGACGTGGTATCAAGTTATAAACGGCCTGTAGAGGTGTCGTGGTATCGATTTCAAACGCGAAATGCGTTAAATATTGGAGGGCCTCAAGACCTGTCCAGGACCACTTGTGACAGTGTTCTGAAGCACCAAAGACGCTGAGGTGTGTAAGATTTTGGAGTATCGGAGCGCGGAAGCTCGGATCAGGACAGAGGAAGAAGGGTTGAAGCGTGACGGATAGGCGCCTCAGTGTAGGTGACTGAGTTGTCATGAAGCGCCGGAAGTCCTCTATATCATCAAGGGTTATGTCGAGCGCTTTCCGGGAGAATTCTATCTTGGCGGAGAGGCTCGTGATATTTTTGCAGATGGAGAGGATTTTGGCGGCCTGGTGGAAGGTGACACCATAGGCAAAGGAAATGGATTTGATAGTGTTGGCAAAGAAGTTGGGTGATTCCGGGTGCAGGGAATCAAGGGTGCGGATGAAGGCGTCTGCTTGTGAGGAGCTCTTGAGTTTGATATGTCTGTAGAGGACTGGTTCGATCCTAGGTGATGGGCGGTATCAGAAAAAAATGAGCCTGTCGACATGAGACGCCCCAAAACTCACCAGCGCTGGACCTCCCGAGAAATGAGCATAAGCTTCAACGCCATCGGTTGGTCCATTTCCGCGGCATATTCTATGATCGTCCGTTCTAAATCATATGGCAGTTGGGGAGGCGGCATGGCGCTATCTGAGAGCATAGGCAAGGGGGGGAAGCGACCAACAGGTTGCCTAGTAGTCGGTGGTCTTGTGACAGCAGTGCTGGGGGAAGAACAAGTCGGCGCCCAAAGCGTCAGATGGTTTTCATATATCCTTGGAACCCACCGAACCGCCGCTAAGCCATGAGGACTGGGATGAATGGTCGCACGATCTGCACGCTCAAAAAGAACTCCGAAAACTATACTAGGGATATTGTGTCAAAACCCACGTTCGAAGGGTTCCTTGATCCGTAGCATCCGTATGGGGAGGCTGTGGGGTTCCGTTCCGGGTTCGTGGCGGTCCGTCCCGAGCACTCTGCTCTCTGCTCTCTATTCTTAGGAAACCTCTTGCTGGTACATGGCCTTGCCTACGGATGAGCGGCGAGATCTAGATGTGACCAAGACGTAAGTGGCCATATACTAGACGATATTTGATTGATAGCTCGTGACGTGTTCGGACGCAACGAACTTGGAGGGGTTTCTACTGAGCTAAATTCACGCAACACTTGACTAGCGGATGTCGCGGGAATACCTGGTTACCCCTATGAACGACCGAGATAATCTTCTGATATGAAATCCGCCAGCACGAACACGTTTCATCTCATAACCGATGATCGGCCAGAATGAATGTAGCACGCCGTGTCTTGTTGCCGGATAACAGTCCCCCCCTTCGAACCTATCGTGGTGAAGTTCGGCCTAACATATAGATAATCGACAAGTAAATTTAGGAGTACATAAATGATTCGGCCTTATCAACCAAAAATAAGCACCAGCTTATCTCCTCAACGAACGGTGAGTAGCTCCCGGCCCTTCTAGCCTTACGAGCAGGAAGAAGAGAATTGAGCGGCACGAGGTGGCACTGCACAGTGAAACAAGGGAAGGGGGTGAGACGAGGGAAAATTTTCGGAGTCACTCAATTCCGATCTCAAGAGACCCGAATGAGCTGCTAACAACTCTCGCTTGAACGCCTTTGACAAGTCGACGGTAGCATGGAGGACAATGTCATCGAAGACAGGGGAGGAATATGATAATTCGGGTAACTGCAGAAAATAGGATCGAGAATGATCCAGTCCAGACAATTGGATGGAAGAATCCCGTTCCCTTAGCCTGGCGCCTGCGGGATAGTTCCTTGTCGAGGTGTAGGCCGGTGCAGGTAAACTCAATGTCGGCAACGTGTTCCGGGACAGGGGGAAGTCACGAAGGACATGTGCATTTAAGTATCTAAAAATTAGACCTCTGGTCACAAGATCCCGTATCAAGTGCAGAACCCTCCTTTGCTCCATCTGCCACCCGTGTCTGCTCCTCAAGCATCGTGTGTCTTCAACTCGCATCCCCATTGAAGCGAATTTCGTGAGCGGAGAGGATGGTGATTCGATGGGCGGTACGACAAGGCCACGATGGGCGCCAGAACCCCATCACCAGAGCTTGCTTTCAAAACCCCCACTGCGGATGACGAGTAACGGTTTGTTTAATTTGCCCAGTGGGCGTACGACCTCAACCTGTTTATAAGCGATAAGTTATCCCACCTACACGCTGTATTATGGGTTGTATACTGAACGTGTTCCCGATGTGTTGCGTCCTGCGTGACATTAGGGAAGCTCTTCTGGTGGTGATAGACCCAGGTCCGATGTTCGGCTGCTTCATACCAGACTACTTCCTAGGATCCGCAATAGTCGGGGAAAAGGCTGCCGGACGCGAATGTATTGAAAGGACTTCCTGGCAAGGTCGCGAGTGAGATGTATACAAATCATAAAAATTGGGTTTGGAGCGACCAATTTGACTTATCTTGGCACTATGATATATTATGTAATGATATATTGTATGTTAAGCGAATGGGTCGCTGTGTATGCGATACATAAATACTGTAGCAGAAATTAGGAGTCATGCGACGTCCAAACACACTTCCCCAGTTCTATCGTTTCGATGAACCGGGGCTGGAAACCTTGGGTGATTCTGGTGGTTAACAACTGTTCCACAGTTCATTGGGTGTGAGGCGATTGTAATCCATTAGTGCAATTTCATCCTCTCCCCTTATAGGACCACGGGCTCTAATAACTACTCCCAACGATTTATGCACCGCAGACTAACCAAATCTTCTAACAAAGTCGAACAAAACAATGAAAAAACGTTGGAGCTGAGCTCAACGAGGGGATCTCGAGGGCAAATAACACCCTGCTGAGGGAATATTGAATATGAAGTTTGGAAGGCGCGTTTATTTTTCCTTGACCTTGGAGCTAAGGGCCTTCGCATGCGAGCAGATGAGAGATTCATATTCTTTTTTACCGACAAGGATGAGGACGGAAACCGGGACTTGGAAACTGCCTTTCAACTACATAAATCCAGGTTTCGGTTCTTGTTGAAGGATATCAACGTGGGCGGTATCAAAATTTCTACCTACCCCTCTTCCTTTGCCAGATACGTTGCGTAGACAAATCCTGCGACGGTCTCGCAAAACACGTCTACGTCGAAATCACCAAGTTGCATCCCATCGGTCAAGTCAGCCAAACCTGACCCGTACCATAGTATGTACATGGGTGTATCTGCTGGTGAGTGTGAGCGATGAGCCTATACGTTCTGCGGTTGCAACTGATAATACACAGACAACTGTGGTTGTGCCCTCGGGGGCGATGCCTACAAGAAACGCTTACATATTACACCGATGCCGGTGCGGATGCTGTAACTTGAAATGGTGCTGGACTTTATAAGAACGACTCAGATTCGTCAAAGAGCCTAAGTGACAGGAGGTTGAACGGTCGCTGCAAGACTTGTCATTAGAGCATACTTCAAGCAAGCAGTTTTCACCGGGAATCCGAGTGCGGAGCCATTCAATTCAGTTTTCACTGAAAGCAGAGCTGCAAATATGCACTGTTCAAGCATATAACGCGTTGGACGTAGGCAGCTTTTACTACCATCACCATCCCTTTTCACACGCCAAAACCTATAGAGGCAGAGTCGTCCATTGCGCCAGGATTCCACGGCCTAAGAAGATGGTGGGGTACTTGTACGAGCGCGACGAGAAGGGCATAGGTCGACGTGTCCGACTGTATACAATGGCTCGGGAGTACTGCTGAGGAAGGAGGTGAACGGAATAGAGGTTTGGAGGCGGTACCCAAGTAAGTGGGTTCTTACGGGCTCTGATGTGACCACGAGCTGATTCAAGGCTCCTTCGGCGGGCCTTTTTCGCTTGCAGAGAGACAGCCAAAGGCAGGCAATAATACCGGCTCGGGCACTCAAGCGAGTGAGCCTCAGCAACAGGTCGGAAACTCCCAACTTGGATGACGTTCCAGCTCACGGTCAGAGCACCAGCGGGGCCGTCAACAAAGACGTGCCTTCGCCGAATGCAGGGAAGGAGGAAAATAAGCAATGAGTCTCATTTGTCATATATAGTGGGAAAACTTCAGAGGCCATTCATACTGGTGTGGAAAAATGCAAATAACCTGGCGGTAGTACAGGTTTCTCAGAGGTGCCCTCCCGCGGTTTCAAATATCACCACACCATAATAACTAGTATCATCTGCCATAAAACCAGAACTGAAACTGCAGGGGAGGGGGGGTGATAATCAAGGACCCGACAGTCTCCCGCATTTCGAATGAAGAACATTCTCTCGGAATATAGGGCTTCCAGAGTCCGAAAGTAGACGTTGTCCAAGTCGTGTAATCATTGTGAGGCTCTTGAACTTTTAGGGTGAGTTTCCAAATTGTTCAGGGCGATTGGATGGGGTGCTTCCACTGTTTTAGCTTGGTGCAATTATGCCTGTGAGGTGGCACTTTGTTGAAAGACAAACAGACAAGTGCAAGTAACATGCCCCCTGCAGGGCGGATATACGAGGGATTAATACACTCGCGTCGTCTTCCAGTTCCAAGATCAAGAACCCTGCTCTTCTCGTCCATCCCATTTCCCCGACAATGTATCTCCCAACCGCCGTCCCCAATAAAGCGGAGATTAACACTGATGTAACTAATATACGTTGAGGACGTCATATGACGTACTAGAGACACCGAGTTCAAAGGGGAGAAGATGTAGAACCACCGGAAGAAAGATGTGCGTAGTTACAATCTCTGAATCCATCTCACCGTCTCCAAACCCTGAGGAATGTTGACGCATGGTGGCAGTTCTCCCGCCATAGCAAGGGAATGCAGCTTGGGTGAAACTCGAGCAGCCATGCCAAAAGAGGACATAAGGAACCGAACAGAGGTGAAAAGGAACGAGGCAGCTATTGAGTCAGATCCATAACAATTTCATTCCGGGTTCCCTAACCACCCTACTTTACACATAGTCCCCGTCTCACCCAACGTCTATCACTTCGAGCGGTCAGGTATCGCACCATCGACGTGACATGCCACCTATAATCCCGGACCAACCCATTTGTAAAACGCGTGCTAAATCGCAACTCGGAAAAGCCATTCATCATTTCTTTAAAAGGTAACCTCAGTTGACGCTGTGGCGCCCCGGGCACCTGCATCACTGGACCACCTCGCAAGCTGAGATATATCACGGTTTTCATCGCCAACCGGGGACGATTGCGATGCTGACTTGGCAATCTGTAAGCAAGATGTCACATACGACTCAGCCCACCCCGGTGGCTTCTCATGACCCCGAATGATCCAGGTCCGTGAGACTCAAAGACACGAAGCGATGCAAGTAACTAGCAACCACGATGACAATCACAATGGCAAATGGCAAGAACAACTCACAAATGATGTTAACCTTACAAGCTCTTATCTCCATAACGAATCCATGCAGTAACGATGGATCCTCAGATCCCCAGCCTTGGAACGCTCAGTACCAGATCCACAATCTCAAGGCAACATTGATCCCACAAAACCGTTCAAGCTCCAGCAAACCATATTTATTAATCAAAGAAATCTCATGTCATACGAAAAAAAAAGGAATGCATATACGATATAGAGAGCACGAAATAACTACTTGCATTTCACAAATAAGTCAAAAAAGAGAGAGAGCGAGCAAGGGACAGAGAGGAATCAGCTAAGTTCACCAACAACGTATCATCATCAAGACACGAAACGAAAAGCGGTGAGACGATAAAAAAGAAAAGAGTGATAATCCAATCTCAAACAAGAGAAGTTCAATGGTATCCAGGACAACGCCGTGTTCAGTGAGTAATGAACGTAGTAAGTAAGGAGCATTGATCAAAGGAAAAGAATAAAGAGGGAGGTTTCTTATATTGTGATTCGAGAATAAAAGCGTCGATCAATTTAGCAACAGAAAAAGCCTTCTAGGGGGTTAGATCCAGACCAGCAGTTGTTTGAGGAGGGGGAGGAGAGGCCGTCGCTGGATATTCGGTGCTGCTGTGCCTGTGTCAAACGCATTGCATCGTGGAAGCAATGTATGGGGGAAGGAGTAGGGAAGGAAAAGAGAAGGCAATGGTATCGGCTGAAGGGAGGATGGAGAATGCCATGGGAAAGGCGAGGTATGAAGCATTTCGATGCCACAGGCAAGTAGCCGGGGAGACCAGAATCGGGATCGCAGGAGCACGATATGGGAGAAGAGAGAACGCAACAGCAACCTAGAACAAGGACGACGGAGCAGATCAACAGCAACACCATCACACGCACCACCGACACCACCACCGTCAAGCAACAATACCATAACCCAAAAACTCCATCAAGCCCATCTATCCATCCATCACCACACCACCAGAACAAAAACCATTCGCCCACAAACAGCAACACGGCTCACACAGAACGAAGAAAAAAAGGCAGAAAAACACATTTTTACAGCATCGCATCCAAAACCCCTCTACTCCTCCTCTTCCTCCTCCAAAACGTTATGCAACGGTGCTCCATGGACATACCTCATCGGACTCGCGCGCCCAGTCTCCTCAAACGGCACGCGCGGAGGCCCCATGAGCGAAACATCCACAGGCGCGAGCGCGGGTTCCACGTCCTCAACCGCAGCACCAGCACTGACGTTACTAGCCGCCGGAGGGGGAACTGTCCTTTGCGCAGGGCGAAGGGGCGCCACGGCAGGCGTAGCCGCAGGAGCAGAGGGAACAGGCAAAGGAGCCGCAGCGGCCGGCGTAGCAGAAGTAGTAGTAGCGGGAGCAGCAGCAGCCGTAGGCGCAGTAGCTCGACGTTCACGTTCACGGTACATCTCAATTAACGCCGCCGTCTTCGTCCCCACCGCAGCACCAGCAGGCGCCCTCGGTCCAACCGGATGCGCAGTCCCCCCAACTCCGTTCCCATTCGCACTAACAGGACTTCCATTCGACTTTGCCGGGAGCGGGAGAGTCGCCGAATCAGCCCTCGCAATCCCCGTCTTCTCAGCCTCCACGCGTTTCCGTTCCAAGCTCGAATCAAAACTCGGTAAATCCGGGGTGGGACTCGCTCCCTGAGGTGTATCATCTTCATCCCCGCTCTTCGAGGTGTACAGCTGTTTCCTCTCTGGGTGCAAATCAAAGTATCCCAACCTCCTCTGCTGTTTCAGAGCATGTCGGACAGACAAGAGCGGTTCCGGTTCCTCTTCTTGCACAGCAGGTTCTACCACAGGTTCCGGATGATGCGAATGCGAATGGTCCTGCGAATGCTCGATTTCATGATCATGTTCCTCATCAGCACCCTCCGCGTCCGCCGCATACTCTTCATCATCCCGTTCATACGTCAATCTCCTATGTCCCGTACCAGTACTCCCGCTCCCCACACTCCCTCCTCTCAACCTATGCGGAACCGTCTCAATCTCATCAATCTCCAACCCCTGCACATGCGCATCCATATCCACACCTCTAGTATGGCTATGCGGCATAAAATCTCCTCCACTCGACGAACTCCCCAACGAAGGCGACCGTTGCCGATCTCTCCGTACAGCCGCAAGCACCTGCGCCACCTCCAAGCTCGCCATATCCGGGTCCCCACCACTCCCAGAGGACTTCAAAGTCTTCGGATCAACCTCTTGGCCAACCATACGTCTATTATGGCTATTGACGAGTATGTCAACCCACGCATCATCTCTCGATTCCCGTCTGCTCTTCTTGGGATCATTCGGATCTTGTTCACCCGAGTTACGTTCACTGTCGCTGTAGGACGCGAGTCGGGTTTCAAACTCCACAGCAGAGTATTCGGCAGGCATCATCGACATGCGCTTCGGGCTCGACACAGATATAACGTTCGCAATCTTGAATCTCGAAGCAGCCTTCTTAACTGATGGCGACATTGTCGAGTCTGAATGCATCTCATCACTCTTTGGGGGTTTCGGTGACACTACCACTCTTGGGATAGCTGGGAGAGGGGAAGTAGATTTAGGTGCAGCAGTGGCAGTATTGGAAGGAGCAGTGGATGGAGAGAATGAGGTTGAAGGTTGAGGTGGGAGTGGTGGTACTGGAGGGGGCGGTGACTGTGGAGCATCCGTGGCCACAGTCGAAATGCCTGATACAGGCCTTGTGCTGGCTTTGGATCCTAAGGAGATAACTTTTGTCCCACTCCCGCCTTGCAGGAGGCCTTCAAATTCCATCTCGCGGTATGATGGACTTCTTGGAACGTGGCCAACGACATATGGGCGTCCATTGAGCGTTGCAGCTTGCTTCCACTGTTTCTTGGAGGGCGAGAAGAGTGCCGGGAGACGGCGTCGGGTGGTAGATTTGACAGCAAGTTGTTGGCGATATTCGAGTGGCACAAACTCCTCAAAGAGGATGAGGGTGGTACTCGTTCGAGGATCAGAACCTCCAGCAACGGTCGTGCGGTTTGGCGGTAGCGATTTGAACTCAACCTAAACAAATGGCTACTCAGCATCTATATGCGCATGCCAAAATAACCCGGACGTACCAAAGCCCAATTGACATCCCTATCTAACCCTTCACCCCTCTCCAAGTCCATCCAACCACCTCCATACACCAGGTCACAAAAGACGTCTACGAACGCCTCTTCAATAATCTCCTCACTGCCCATAACTGGTTCTGTATCCCATCCAAACGGCGGCAGCTGCTTCTCCGTCTTCTTGATCTTCTTCGTCAGCTCAGCATCCCTCGCCGGCCAATTCGACACCGAGAGCGCAAGGGGGGTGCTGAACTGGAGAGTGGCATTGAGGGGAGCATCAGTGCGCGTAAACCCAGTAGTCGAGAAATCATTCCATGACATCGTTTGACGTTTAGCTGCTCGTGCCTGGCGGGGAAGCCAAAAGATATTAGACCTATCCCGGATTGGAGTGATGATTATCACGAGACGACATACCTCTCTGGCACTTTCTGTCAAGTCAAACTGCAACTTCTTATCATCGCCGATACTACTGAATCCCATCGTTTCAAATTCTCCCCACTTTAGATCTGTCAAGCTCCGGAACCGATCTTCGCCTTCACTTTTCGACAGTCCAAAATAGTCCGAAGCGGCAGAGTTTGATTGGGAGACAGTGCCAATCGTAAGCGTCGACGCGAGGGTAGGCGTAAGAGAAGGCCCAGTCGAAGTGGCGCTGCCGCTATACCCCATACCGGGTGCAGTCTCTGGATGAAAGTTGGGCGGCAAGTTCATTCTCTTCTTGTACGTCTCTGAGTACCTGGGTGGCAACTTTAACGTCGGCGGAGCAATCCTCTCCCACTCCTTTGAATTTGCGAGTCCATTAACCACGCCATTGCTGGATTTGCCACGATTCGCCCACGTCGCGGCGGTTTTGACTAGATCCGGTGAATACATGCGTACGTTCCGTCGAACGCTCGTGACAGTGACGGTTTTTGCCCCTTTACGCGGCTGGGGCTTGACGTTCTTTTGCTCCTGGAGGAAGGGAAGCATGGCTGGATACCCCTTGATCCACTCTTTAAGGCGAATAGGGACACCAAGGGCTGCAGCACTGCCGGACGGGTACATGGCGTTGGAGTTGGACGAGGCCGCAAGGCGCGGTGTATCCTGCCAGCGGATAAATGCGAGTATAAGGTGTTCTGTTGCATTGACGGCCCGTAGATAATGAATATAAGTGTGATGGAAAGCAAGTGTGGCAGGCCCGAGGCCGAAAAGGAGAGGGCCGAAAAGGGGTGAGAGGGTTGGTGGGGTGTGGCCAGAGGAAGTGCTGTTGGCCGTTAGTCGAGTGAGTAGAGAGAGAATGCGGACGACAATGATTTGTAGGGTGGGCTCCAACTCTTCGAGGAACGCTTCAAAGTGGGCTGGGGGGTATCGGAGAGCTGTAAATAGAAAGCATCAGCGATCCACACCTGTGGAGAGCAAGGGTACTGCCACGACAGCAGCTCCCGGCGCGAAACTCACCAGCCTCAGAATCACGGAACCTCACATACTGCTCCCAAGCAATAAGCCCCCGCACATCATGTCCTCCCATAACCCGCACAACCCTCGCAAGTCCCCAGCGCAGACACATTCCCAGCTCATGAGGACCGGCAAACCTCGCTTCTTCGCGCCAAGCACGTTCCGCATCATCAAAACCAAGGCTTCCCTGCGCCGAACACATATTAAGAAAAGATCGAATCAATCGTTTGATAGCAGATGCTGAGATATCCAGCGCGGTGGTCGAGAAAATGAATGGAGTGGTCATGCCCCCGCGAGTCTCGAGCTCCTCCACGACCACGTTGACCAGCGCCTCCAGCTGCTCGAGCCCCAGAACGACATGGCGTTCGTAGGAGAGATAACCATAGTCGGTCTCGCGGGACTGCTCCGCGGCGGCAGAGTCGTTCTTGGGGGGCTCGAGGTTGAGGGGGAGGAAGGAGCCGTCTGGGAGGGGAGGGGGCTGGTCAAGGTCTGTATCTTGAGCGTCTCGCCGTGCACCAAGAGTCTTTGAACGCTGTTTTGCAAGCTCCTTTGCCTTCTTCTTGTCCTTTTTGGAGGGCGTGGATGCGCTAATGACGGAGGGGAAGGCGCGGTTTGAGCTCCGGCTGTGGACCCTGCCAAACTCGTCTGGCGAGGCGGGTGAGTGTGGCTGAGTTGTGAGATAAGCGCTCTTCTGTGGGGTAGAGTTTGTACGGGACCTGGAGAAGAGAGAGGGCATCGGGGGTGGACGATGAGAACCGACAAGACGCGCTTCAACCCTCAATATCACTCCACCGGAAAACTCCGCAATCAATTTCTCTCAATTCTGCCATACTCTATATACTTCTACCACTACATCGGTCGCTGCGACTTGGGCAGCAACGTATACAACGGACGCGGAAATCCACTCCCCACAAACGCTGTCCTCGGCGCAGTCACCGTCGACGCCACGTCCTGCACCGATGTAAATTTTTAATCCCAAGTCTCCTATGCGTCGCGATGACAACAACTAGCAACAACACTTACCACTTGGGAACCTGATCCACCTTCTCGCAAATCCTCTGCGAACCTCACCCTGGTCACCGGTGCCGTCCGCGGGCTTCCATAATAATAGTCATCACGACTCCCTGGTCTATGCTCAGGATGCACCGCAGGCTCAGGGCGGGGAAACGTCGGCTCGACCACCGCAGATCGACTCTCCCCTTCCCTCTCATACACCCCTACGGGTCCAGAAGCAGGCGTATATTGCGTCCCACGCATAACCGGCGGTCCCTGTACCTGACTTTCCTCCACTTGGTACAAATTTGGCTCCGCCGTTCTGGCTTGCGCTCTATTCCGCCTGACGAAAAACATCAATCCGATTAACATGACCGCGACGACACCTAGAATGAATGATCCATGAGCCCCCCGTTCCGATCACACCTCCTCCGTCTTCTACGGGGTACAACTCACACACAATGATTCCAACAGGTATAACAACTTTGGCTGCAAGTCCCCGTCGTTCCTTACACACTACCTGCCCTCGCCTAGAATTCAAACCACCAGCCATTAGCGCCCATTCATAAAACAAACTTTTGGCACTTCATAACCCCCCCGCTTCGTAATGCATAACGAAACCCAACACTCACAAATTTTTCCGACACACCGTCTCGGCGGACACCGTGGGCACAAGCACCATCAACCATAACGCAAAACATAACACTAGAACCACTGTCCATCACAAACATTGACTTCTCGTATCATTCTAGCCTTCAGAAGAACACACTCACCAGCACCGACCATTCCAAAGACGAATTCAAAGTATCAACTTGATAGCGGAGGGCTCCAGGCCACAACGTTCGTTACACAGTCCGGCTGCGTCAACAATTTCCGAATTCCGCTGCCCAGCAGACGGAACACAAGGGAATGGTGGGAGGACAACTCGGTCTCCCTGTCCACTCCCCACTCAACCGGTATATATGTGTGTGATGTCGCTCTGATGTTTGAGGATTTGATGGTCGGTGGATATCCAGAGGCAGTGGCTGGATACCAAGGCGTATTGTCGTCAAGGGGTTACCAAGCGCATATTATGATGTTTAGTTTTGAGTAGTTCATATTCCAATACATCCGCATTATTACCCCAGTGAGAGTGTATGAACCAGCCTGAGATTAAGGAAGGCAAGAAGTGGAATTCTATTTACGGCTCACTTAGGATGTGCACAGAGCCAAGCCCCTTGGCGCATAGCCACCCAGATCACTCTACCAAGCACAACAGATTCACACAATAACCCATCTCACCATTCCTTAAATATTCCAAAGAGAGTACAATACAGCAGACCAAGAAAACAGAAAACAAAACATAGCTACAAAAACCAAAACCCACCAAAAAAAAAAACCCATCCACAATCACCCCCTCCCACCCCTATACACATACTCCCTCGCATCCCTCCTCCCCCTCTCCACATCCACACTCCCCAAAATCGGCACCGCAACCCACACCATCCCCACCAAAAAGAAAAACGAATACCTAATATTCCCACTCACATCCGCAATAACCCCAACCACCAACGGCCCCAAAAACGAACTACTCTTATCCGTAATCGAAAACAACCCATACCACCTCGCTTCCTCCCCCCGCGGTATCATCTCCGCATAAAACGCTCGAGCGTACCCCTGAAATGCTCCGTAGACCGAACCAAACACCACTGCGAGCCCGAACATCTCTCCTGGAGTCGTGAGCCCGCCGAAGTGAATGATAGAGGAGTTTTGGATTAGGAAGCCTAGGCAGCCGTAGAGGGGTATCAGGGATGCGAGGAGGACGAGTGTGATTAAGATTGTGAGATTTGAGAGTGCAAATTTGCGTTGGATGTGGGGCCAGAAAAGGGAGCCTAGGATTCCAGATGTGGGTGTTATGACTCCGATGAGGATTAATGACGATGCAGGCATGTGCAGAGATGTTTTGGCAAAAAGCACTGCGGTAGACGTTATCGTCGTAAAGCCTACCACAACAAATCTCGTAAATCAAGAGAAACAGTAGGAAGAGGAAGGGCATACCATCCGACAACAAAAACCACGCCGCGAGATACTTGAACGTATTCCTCAACTTCACAACCTCACTCCACCTCAACATATCCCCAAGTCTAACCCAAGCCTTCCAAATCTCCCTCCCAACCTTCCACTCCCCCTCCTCCCCCCTCCTCTGTCTCTCTCCGTACCCCTCCCCTTCATCTCCATCAACCCATCCATCATCCCCACCACCACGCCCCTCCTTCCCCTCCCCACCACCCGGCAACCACACCGCAGCCGGAAGCGAAAACAAACCCCACCAAATCCCACTCAACCCAATAGCCAACCTAAGCGCAAATGTCGACCCACCAAGCTTCGTCACAGGCACAAGCGCAACAATAAGCAAAAATATCCCCGCGGCATAACCCATGGCTATACCTAACGATGAGATCCTCGAAGTCGCTCTCGAAAGCGTCGTGTCGTATTTTTGCTTTGTCGTCAAAGAGGTGGTGGTGTCGGGCTGTGATGCACGAGGGATCAATGGTGCTTCTGGACTTTCGGGGTCGGTGTGGTCGAGGTGGTTGTGGGTGTATTCGGAATTGGGTTCTTGGGGTTGTGAATGTGAATGCGTGATGGGGTCGCATTCGGGTTCGTTTAGGATTTCTTGCTGTAGCGACACGACCTCCGGTGATTCTTTGGCCAACGACGGGAGATATGCGTTCATCGCTACCACAGATGCCCCAAAGCTCACGTTTGCAAGCATAGCGAGCAGTGCAGATAAATACCATATTGGTGAATTAGAGGGGAGGAACAGGAAGAGCGTTGCAGAGGCGGAGCCGAGTGCGGCGAAGAAGAGTAGGAGTTTCTTTCGGTGTGGTGCTAGCTCACATAGTTAGGTCCTGTAGGAAGATATAGCAGACATAGAACATACGGTGGTCGGCGATTCCGCCCATGGATATTACTGTTAAGGCTTGCAGAGCCACAGATATAGAGTAGACATATAAACTGCAGCGAAAGGACTCTCAGCACCAGATGGGTACCAGATACGATATAACACACCTAAAGCTCGCAGTATCAATCCAAACCCATCCAATCTTCACTTCACACCTCCCCGCATCACTCAACGCAACGGCCTCATCGCCAACTTCAGGCGCATTCGTAGCATTCGCACGTAACGGTATAGGCTTGATGACCGAGCATGGCTGTGTCCGATCCGGGGAAAGGTATCCATTATCCCTCGCGAATTGTTCCAGACATATGGGAAGGAAAAGCGTCAACGATACTATGACGAATACTTCACTATTTCCGCAAATGGTTTCGTTAGTCGAAGCAGCCCGAGACGAGGGAGAGGTAGGGAAACACCTAGCAAAAGCATAACTTAACCAGCCGTATAATTTCTTCTTGTATGGTGAGGATATTGACAGCATTGAGTGAGTAGGTGAAGGTGAAGTCAGAACATGAAGGATGCAATCAGAGGCAGGGTGCCAACGGATGGATGGTTCAAGGGAAGCGCCCGTGCCGTGGGACGCACAGCATGATTCGAGATCGCTTTACCAGCTTAAAGAGTCTGGCGCCTGATTCACATCACCAGTACCACATGCACCGCAGTTAAGCCTTAAGGCCACCTTGGACTTGGGATGGATCGCATACGCATCACTTCCAAGGCTAAAGCGTTCATTCTTGCTCCCCTTCTCCTATCTGTTCCTTCAGTTATTCTGCATCTCGACCACACTCGCCTTTATATTTCAGGAAATACTAAAACGACGTAACAAAGTTGGGGACCTGACGAACTCGTGTGCACTCGCGTCCATATCTACCTTGTCCGACTTATAGTGATCTCCACTCTTACAACATCTCGTGGGCGAGAACTTCAACATTACAGCAACACCCCGACGGGGATGTCGCCGTTTGGACGTCAGAACTTCGATGAAATCATTCAACCTTCACGTTCTTTGCACTGACCGATTTACACCCGTCCCTCTATGCTAGGAATGTCGTCGTGGCTATGTGCGGAGGCAACAAGGAGACTGGAGGGACGGAATACCGAGGCGATGCTGACGGAGCATGAGAGTCTATGGCGAATAGGCTGCTAACGAGTTTATTAGCATTCATAATTCCCTTCGGGAGATACAAAACCTTTGTTTGGATTATACAAAATATGAGTAACATAGCAACATGCGGCGACAAAATAAGATGGTGAAAATCAGGTCAGGTTGGATACGACACGGAGGTCGGGAAGGGCATTAGGAATTCATGATCGCAGGCATTCGAGGAAGGGATTGGCGTCATGAACGCCCTCCACCAACCTACATTCTCCAATGTTAGACGTCTAGATTCTCAGTTAATCCAGCACAGAAGAGCAACACACCTGACCCAGGTGCGCATCAATCTGGTCTCCATCCTCCATACCCAACTATCCAGTCGCAAGACCACAGAGTCAGCCCACAATCAAATTACGATGAAAAACAAAACTCACATCTCCAGGTGTATCAGTGGCATTTACCCGCGACCCGTCATAGGTGAAACGAAATGTTCCTATAGGTAAGGGCACATGTCGAACAGAGGCCAATTCAATCGCCCATGGAAGTGGAAGTGGAAAGGGGATCGCGGATAGTTAGCGCTAGGGCTTGGACATCGTGCGGTGTGAACAACGAACCGGGTTCTTTCTCAAACTTTTTCTGCACAAACCCAATAGTTTCTAGTCAGGTTAAAGGTTGAGGAAGGAAGGATCAACCGCTCACTTCTGCCGCCTGGAAAATCTTTGCAAACTGCATTGTAGGTCTCACTTTCACAGTGATAGCTACCCGTCCACGTATTCCGTCCAGCCGCCGCACGAAGAATAGAGATCAGGGGCCACGGTAAGAATGGCACAGACAAGCCCGAGAACTAATCAGTCCATCACAGATTTCGAAGTAGAGTCAGGTACACGTACCTTCTCCTTCAAACGCGATCCTCAGGTTAAGTTTGGGCTTCACGTCCTCTGGTTCTTGCGACATGGCTGCCTCGTGGTTTGAGAAGAGGTGATGTGATGGAACGGCTGGAGAGATAAATCAAAGCCAGGTTCGGGTTTGATGCATGATGATCAGCACATTGACCCGCGTATATATTTACACGTGATCACCGCGTCGCGCGTTCACTTACACTGCTGGAGCACGACTATATAAGACCAGTAGATATCCTGTATTTACATGTCAAAATATCAATAAACCTTATCTCTGAATCAGATATCTTGAATATCATATCCCTTAATATTCGAGAGATATCATACATATCATTCAGATATAAAAAGCCAAGGAAGCCAACATATCACCCAAATATATTTGTGCTAAAGATATTTACTGTCTCTGCTGATTATATTAACAGCCCATATCAGAATTATTACCATGTTACATATAGCGTGAATGATAGATAAAATATCTTGTTAGGAGACACACAGAACAACAATGTACTGTTTCGCATATCTCCCATCAAGATATCTTATTTATTGTCCATATCATATGTAACTTGGTAATAGTTCTGATATGAACTGTTGATATAACCCATAGATACAGTACATATATTTTATCCAGATATATCAGTTGATATGTTAGTTTCCTTAGCTCTTTATATCTGCATGAAATGTATAATATCTATTGAATATTAAGGAATAACATATCAGTTAGAAATTAAAAATATCTGGTTCTAAGATAAGTTTGCTGATATTTTGACACGTCAGCACAGGATATCTGCATGTCTTATATAGTCGTGCACCAGCAGTGCTTAACAGCTGTACACATGAAACACCTTGCTGGGACGTAAAAAAACACGGTGCATGATTAATACATAGACCATCCAAGTATGATAACGGAAAAGCCATAATACAAAGTCCGATACGTATCAGCACCAGCAAAGCAATTGATCAACAAGGAATCCCAAAGCGAAGTCACGGTTAAGCACGCGGCAAGTCTTTCAAAGGCGTTTGTCCAGGGCGCCTCTGCCAACCACACAGTAAGTCAATCCATTCCACATCACGCCAAAGAAATATACCTGGAGCTTGAACCTGCAAATCCAGAAACCACTCTTGCCCTTAGCATATTCCGCCTGGACATCCGCTCAGCTAAGTAGACGCGTGTTAAAGGTCAGGGAACACTCACGCTGACAACATCATACAGCCCATCATAACGATATCTAAAAGATTAACGATACATCAAGGTCCACAAAAAAGCCAAGGGATTAACGTTACAACTGACTCACCCTTGAAGGGGACCCCATTTAGAATCCTTGCTTCCACGAATAACCCTTACAGGGTGTTTCGTCCTGGTGTTTGTCTGTCAATGAAGTGAATGAGAACGTGGGACCCGAAAAGACGCGTAAATACCCACCTCAAGAGCACGGTTTGAAGGATGGTCGAAGCTTTGATCGGTCTTCTGTGGTTCCGACTGTTGGATAGAGTATGAATCAGTCCAGTTCATTCCAGCCAGGCAGGAAGTGAGCGCGGAACACGTACCCCTCCATAGCGATTATCTTGTCCACCAGCACCAGTGTACCATCTACAAGTTGTTAGCTCAACGCCCCACAATACTGAAGAATCACAGCAGGAGACTCACATAACATCACCCAAATCAATATCGTCCTCGTACCCATCATTCACCACGACTGAGTAAGCCCCTTCATGGCTATTCCCGACAATGCCTTTCATGGGGTGTCGATGGACCCTGCCATCGCAACAAGCCTTACTGTATGCCCCACCAGACGAACCCAAAAACCACAAGCAACCAGCCAGTCAACACATTGTAAAAGCACAAGCCAAAGAAGACTACGCACCGACTAGCAAAGATCTGTCCAATCGGGCACCCATCTGGATGTCCATAGTGATCCGTCGCAGACACTTCAGACGATCCAAACGTCCACATTGTCGGGGATGTAGCTGACGTTGGACTATTCCCAGCGGCAACGGGACCGGTCGCAGGATTAATGGAAACGCTGGGACGGTAGATCCCAGACTGGTCTTGTTGCATAATTTGCGCACGACTGGAACGATAATGATCATCAGCAACAGGCGCTACGCCCCTGTGAAGTAGACAGAGTATACGCACATGCGTTCCATGGTGGTCTTTGTCAGAGGAGTTAGAGAGCGTTGGGTGAAGGTTTGTAACTTTTAATGTCTGAGTTAGTTAGAGTCACTGGGTTGGAAGTCGCGTTTATGTATTATTCACACGTGATGATTACGGCCCGAGTGATCCTCGCCGTAAAAATAACGCTGGATGATAAGGAGGTTCTGACAATAGTGATAGGCACTTGAATGGAACAGAACAAGAGGTCAAAAATGCACGCAGCCAGCCGATTGGGTGAGGAATGAAGCTTTTAAAGACTCGATAACGGTCCCGTGCGAGAGCACGGACATCTCCACGAGGATTGAACGTCCTAGCAGGGATTGAATGAGGATGATTTAGCTGGGAAAAGGCGCCTTGTGTGAGCGGTGAAATTTAAGCTAAATTTGATTCCAGGACCGATCATTCTGTATGGAGCTGTAAATACTTGGTATGAAGGCGCGGCTGAATAAATATTGATATTGATCAACGATCATACGATCACCAACAACCTTAAATATGTATGTAAGTGGGGCTTTCCCGCCTATCTATGAAATCTAACAATGATGCCCTGAATCAAACAAAAATTCTTGTTGGAGGTTTCGAACATACAATACGATGTTGCACAACACTATGTATATGTTATGAACCGGTGACCGTTGCTGCGGGCAACCAGAATCTTATGGACCACAGGCCGCGCCACCTCCATCGTCAGAGAGGCGGCGAAATCCAATCAAGCTATCATTGGGCTGTACGTATTCGGACGTTCACCTGTGTCGAGTAATCGATCACACAGTATCAATGGGCCTCACACGCACAAGTAAAACCCATTATTGTAGAATCATGACCGAAGAGCATCGCTTTGATAAACATATTGGTCCGCTCCATCTCTTTCCAGTGGGACGCCCGCAAATGATTAGTCTGGAGGCATCTATTGGCCTGCTCGAGAAGCCACTGTTTCTCGGCATTATCTTAGCACCTCCGGCTTTGTACGACACTTGTGTACGGAGCGCCCACTTGCGAGACGCCCAAGGCACCAGGTCCACTTCTCTACCCGTCCGTACACTCCCTTATGCCTTTCCCTCTGTTTACCAGCTATCCTACCTTTCGAGTTCACCTTTTTGTCTCTATTTCCGCATGTGATTGCACGTAAATACAGTCTCATTTAAATATAATAAAACCCCTGTCATACGTTGTAGTTGAAGTAGAGATCACTCAAGCTCGCCGTTGATGCATCCTCTTCTCTTGATTATTGTGTGCGACATGTACGTTCTTTTGTTCTCGTCTCGTACAATACCTGTTTCACAAGATAACGCTTTAATTCTCTTCAATTTCCGCTTGATCATGGCCTAATTATTTTAACTCCGCCCACCTTCTCGGCTTTCCTTTGCAACGTACAGTGGCTAATTGCTTCGAAATGTATAAAACATGGTGTCTCCTGTAGTAATGAGGCATTGGATACCACCCCGCGTTTGTGTTCTAACTCGTCCGGCTGCCCGAAAAGACCCCGACGGCTCCCGAATCCCCCAAACATTCCTTCGTTCTCTCATTGCCTAACCCTCTATTTACCCCTCGTTTCCGCTCCCTGGACGTTCTCATTCGGCCACGAAGCTCGTCGGTTGACGAACGCAACCGTGCTCGCATCGTTGCCATTATAGGACACCCGGGTACTGTTAGTTGTTGGAAGTAAGCGCAATGGTGACAACAGAAATCACTAAACAATGCCCCTCTCCAGAAGGTATTCACTAAGGGCCCACAAAGTCGATCTAACGCCCCCAGTTGATTCCGTCAGTCGTTATTCTAGCAACAATTCTCCATGATTTCAGGAATGCACGGATGAGCATTTGCCACTCGCTGTGGTGTGTTCGTTGGAAGTAATGATGCGCCTTCTGAAGTCGAGGAAATAAGCAGATTTCGTCGGGAGGACATGTTGGTCCAGACGGTTATGATCAACCGATTCCAGAATTTCTGCAATGGCCAATGAGTCACTAACAAGTGATGCCCGTCACAACGAGCAGAACCATGATGACCATAAAGCAAACCAGATCAGATAGCACAAGCCTCCTCGTCATTGTTTCGTGGACATAGAATCGATTGGGGGTCTAGGAAAGTATGATGTTCGAAGTGGGCCTACGTTTGGTCAATAGGAACTGGGATCTGACGATAAATTATACCACAAGATGGGGGTGATGATACTGTAGTCGAGTCTAGTCGCTTGCAAACAGGATCATGGTGAAGCAGCACATAGGATGGTGTGAGGTTCTCCAGGATCAGCCGAATACGCTAGTGACTGGTTCGGGTAAAGCGGAATAGGACAAACGAGGACGTCATTTGCTAGGAGGTTATCAGCGCAGGGTACAACACCATAGTATTTCTGTTAAATTATGTCAAGCTTGGTTTGCAAATAGCACTTGACGTCCGCCAGAAGTCACCTGTGTCGATGAGAACATCATCTCCCAGAAAGCAGGTTGGGTACTTATCCGGCAGTGAGAACATCGCTTTTAAGTGAGAGTCCGGATGGCTGGGGATGTCCCATAGGAAGGGTGCCGATGGGCACTGGATGGCGAATTTGGTGATTAAGTCGATTATCTCGTACTGCCCTCTTTCACCTTCACGTTTGTCTAATTTTTCCATGAGCTCGGATAAGGGACTCGATCCCTTCCGGACACCGCTAACAAGGGGATTAACGGTCAACGAGGAAAATTCTTGAACCATGAACTTCTCGGGGGCCCTACTAGGGATCGGCGGATAGTAGCTCCTTGGGCGTACGCTTTGTGGGGGGGATGTGTGACGGAGGGTTGATAGGGGATCATAGTTATTTGGCCTGGAAAAGAAGAACATTGAGCCAAGTGTTCCTCAGGATGCATCTCCGCCTGCTAGAGTTTGCGACCATTGCTGATTTTGCAGCACCAACTGGCTCACGTCACCATAGGGCCGTCCGGACATTTTTCTCTCGTTGGAGATGCGAGCCAGCGCATTATTGAGTTATCCAGTATCAACACGCACGTTCTGAACTAGCAGCGCGGGGGAAAGGGGGGAAACCAGTCTTCTCTCGTAAGAGTTTGGCTCGACTCCGGGTACTGTATACTTTGCCAGAATATCGAGCACTGATGCAGCCTGAGATCCGTATTTGCGGCGCAAGATCTGGATCTGACAAAGAATTACCGTTGAGATTTCCATGTGTGTGGTCACGATGCCGTACGTAGTAGGGCTTATATCGCAACCTTTCGGGCTTCACGGAAGAATCCCCTGCCTGAACCTGGATTATTCATCGTGAGTAGAGGTCCAACATAACGGCCAAAGTTTGTAACATAGCTCTGGCTGAACGGACACTGGATCCATGAGAACAGTTAGAGGACGCGGAGTATCGGTTCGACAAGCCGGTTGAAAAAGTATTTCGAAGATATCGGGCCCATCGTGTGAGCGATAGGCGTTTAAGTCATCTTCCAACTGGGACAAACTTGGAAATGTACAAACTTCATTTGGGTACGTGCGCTTGAACGGACCTGAGAGAGAATATTCTGAGATACGGTAGATAGCCGAAGTCACAAGCTGTAATAATTTATAAGAGATAACAAGCAGTTTGAGCAAAGAAGGTGGAAGAAACATCGAGGTGAGAGAATCCAAGACATTGCCAAATAGAGTACAATACACGAATCTGGCAATCCGGCGCCAAGTCGCGTTAGACGTGGAGAACATACCGGACCTCCTTGAACATACCATGCCTTGGCCACTACCTCCAGGCACTACGCAGAACGACGTTGGAAACGCTCCACATTCGCCAACTTCCTCTTTTCCACCATCACCTCCCCGTGCAGCTCCCAATGATGACGACTCTTCGAGTGAAGACCCCCAGGACCTCAGTTCAGCACCGCAGTCTCGAGCGGGTTCACAAGTCCCTGAAGATGGCGACCCGGAGGCAATACCGGAAGACAGCGTTACCTGCCAATGGGATGACTGTGGCATCGTGTTTACCCATTTACCGACTTTGATTGATCACATACACAACGGCGAGTTTGAGCGTCTTTCCGGAAAGAATTTTCAATGACGGAATACAATTTAATGTTCAGAACATATTGGCGTGCATAAGTCCAGCTATACATGTGAATGGGCAACGTGCCAACGTCGTGGTTTACCCCAGACCTCGAGATTTGCCTTAATATCCCATATCCGGTCGCATACCGGCGAGAAACCGTTTACATGCTCTAAGCCCGGTAAGTTAGCTCCCTTACGTGTCCAATCTTCGAAAAAGAAGATTTCATTTATTTTTACAATCCATCCCTTTTAAACTCTGTTCTCCAGAATGTGACAAGTCCTTTACCCGTTCGGACGCCCTGGCCAAACACATGCGGCTACAACACAACATTGAACCACCCGCTCCTGGAAGAGGCGGGAACAGAAAGCGCAAGAGAGGAGCGGAAGAACCTTCCAATCCTACTTCTACCATGCAAGGTGGTAATCAGCCGTCGTCCTATCCATCATCGTTGGGTCTCGCTGGCCCATCCGGCTTCAGCACCTTCAAAGTCGAACCACGGACACCTTCCGAACTCATCGACGATATCACCCTTATCACTCAACGAGACAGGGACTACTTCAATGGTCCTTATGCAAACGGTCGACCACAACGTCGATCACCCAGCCCCCACGATCGTCTTCCCTTCCCCTCCTATACGACGATTCCTTTCCCTACCAGCGGTCATTCCAATGGCAACGACGACGAGAGCGAGGCTTCTTTGGACACACTCCCGGAATACCTCGCACAACAAGCCGACCCAAAGACGGGGTTGGTAAAGGGGAGGACGCCAGCAATGGTGATGTATCTCCTGATGAAAGCAAAGCATCGTTATGCTTTGGAACAACACGATACACTAATGGAAGAACTTAAAGCAACAAGGCAAGAGCTGAAAAGGGTTAGAGATGATAAGGAGAGGGCACTAAACGACGTCTTGAGGGCATGCTTCGGGTATGTAGTTCATTTCGGGCCCCCTTGTTCTACTCACAATTTATGTCTCGTAGCTCCCAGGCAGAACAATTCCTTGCTCCTATACCAGTACCCGGTGTTCCAGTTGCGGTGCCTAATGCCCATCAACCTCCGACGCCTTCCCGCGAGTTGGGATACAGTATTTCTGCCCCTCCACTGCCTCCGTATGTTAATGGACATGGGCGATGATCCCTCTTAATCTATGTGGTTTCGCGGTTCTTTGTCTGTATGCAATTATCTATTTCTCGTCGTGTCCTTCGTTTGTTGTATTCTTGACAGGTTGAAGCACTTTGAATCGCCGTGGAATGGAAGATGCTCACATGGCCTTGTCGTCATCTCAACGCCTTCGAAACGGACATTAAGCTCGCTACGCTGGTGTCCGCGAGGCTCAGGGTCACGGTATCTCACATTGCTCAAGGAACGGCCATGGGAATATTGTATGATCATTGATCACACCGAAACCTACGGGAGACGGCTCGAGCCCGTCTATGGAAAGCAAATGTGGCCCCAGGGTAAATACTCCAACATAGCACAGACAGGGCTTGGAAGCAGATGACTTGGTCCACTGGCCGCTCCTACTCCTGAACTAGTACAGAGTCTGGTATTTGGTGAATCCGTTGCTTCTATGATGACACGTGTTCTGAGGTGACAACCAAATAAGTTCTTTCGGTTGCTGAAGTGAATCGTGGCAACTTCCCATGACGATGGCGCAAGTGTGCGTGCCATTCGAGGAAGGATCTCCTAGAATTCGTTCATCCAGATCAAGCATTTCTGACAATTGCGATCCTCCACGTACCAGAGGCGTGTATGCTACGGCTTATGATCAAAGAAGATGACGATAGTACACAAGTGCATCACATCCATGATGAAGAGCTGTGGCTTATTATGTCGTGGTGGGCTTCTATGGAAGTTCCGAACATCGAAGACAATAAATGGGTCTTAGGTGGGTCGTATTCCACCGAAGCATCATTACAGCTACTTGATATGACACTCATCACTCAGGTTCTTGATTTCGCGTTGTTCTCAACCAAGGATATGGTACGCGCGGAGTATCACCGTTCTGCTCCTTATGCGTGAATGCCGCCCGCGTATCGTGAGGTGGCGCCGTTCACAACGAAGGTCGGAAACGCCTGTGGGCCGCTTTGGACTGGGATCCTAATGGGATCACCGTAGACGCGTAGACGGGCTCGAGTTTTCCGGGTGAGAAGTCATATCAATGTCAGCTCATCATGAGTCATTGACCTGTTGTTGTCGCCTCCAGAATCATTACGGGATCGGGAATGGGCCTGCAAACGCAATTGGAGAATCACAACTTCTCTGGGCTATTGCGGCGAACTACCTTGGCGAGTAATTGCAATAGCTTGCCATGGGCGTGAGTTCTGTCGTATTTGGTGGCGTATATATGCTCATGTTACGTCACGAAGGAACGAACATCCTGCACAGGATTAACTCCTGTTTCAATGGAGGACAGCAGAGCGAGGCTGCGAGCTTCACGAATCATACTCGGTCAGGCCCGATAACCACATGGTGAGTCTTGATGCCATTTTTGGCTCCTCGGAGCGGTTATTCAGGTCTCTCGATGGAACTAACTGATACTTGAACGTTGAATTTCAGAAGCATGCAATGCACTGGGCGCCTTCCGATGCAGTCGGTCAAGAAAGGCTAGACAGTACGCCCAATCAACCTATTTTGTGTACGCTCCATATAGAACGTGAGATAGAACGGCCTGACGTAAGATGTGGGTTCGGGTTTGTTCTGATATTGTCTACGGAAAACAGTGACAGGATGGGCCAATCAACATCTCGTATTCGAGACGAGCGCGACTATTATAACCTGTAACCCTGCCCTGAAGGTTTCAAAAAATTTGCCGGGTTTTATCAATTTCTACGACCTCGCGGGCCGACAACCTTCTGCGGAGCTACCTGCGCTCGTAACCCCAAAACCATTTCCACAGACACAGCTAGTATGACACCCGATGTTGTATCACACAACCTTTTTTTAGACCCTCGACCGGACTCGATCGCCGCCTCAGCCATTTGGGGGGCCTGCACAAAGCGCATCCTAACATTGGTCCATCATTCTCCGTCTCCAAATTCTCCATCGGACTCATGTAGAACTGGAGATATTGGGAAGCTGATGCGCGTTCAGCGCGGCTGTGCAAAGCCATAATAAACGGAAGATTATCTCAGTCACCTGCGCATTAGGGGAAATATGGATGCAGTCGAAAGGTATTTAACGGAGTCGACGCTAGGCCTAATTTGCAAGACACTTACCCATCTTGTTCTAGTATACATGGCTACGAAGGTTAACTCAAAGAACGTCCAAGGAGATATTTTGTAAGTGATTAGTATTAACATTCGTGCCGCTCGATATACTGATGCGTGTACTCCGCAGGGCGGGAGGTCTCCCAAAGAAGACCCAAACTTACATCTTTTTCCAAATCGTGGATGGAAAGAAATTCGTCCAGGACCTCAAGGAGTTGGTACCCTTGATCAAGACCGTTGAACAGGTCCTCAAGGATAGAGATGATATTGCCAAGCACAAGAAAGAGAAGAAGCCCGGATTGATCAAGATGGTTGGCGTGAACATCTCCCTGTCGTACACAGGTCTTCGAGCCGTTAGTATCTCTGTCCTCCAGATATTCTGGTCGCTGAAGTGTCTATTAGATGGGCATTCCTGATGAGAAAATTGATGGCACTTCCCTGACAGCCGACAATGGTATTTTCAAGGGTGGCGCATTGCAGGATGCTCCGACGTTGAACGACCCGATGGCTGGAGACAAGCCTGACTGGGAGCCTGAATTCTTGGGCCAGATTGACGGTATCATCCTCGTCGCTGGCGATAGTCACGAAACAGTCGAGGCAAAGGTTCGCCAGGTGAACGGGGTCTTTGACACCGATTCAAATCCGTCGATCAAAGTTGTCAAGAGCATTGTTGGTGATGTTAGGCCCGGAGATCAGGATGGCCACGAACAGTAAGACTACACTCTTTTGATCCATTTCTGACTTATTGACGAAAACCTTCACAGTTTCGGATTCTTGGATGGTGTTTCGAACCCACTCATTGCTGGGTTCGATCCTGTCGTCCCGGGACCTGGCCCCATTGATGCAAGGTTCATTCTTACGGGTCATAACCCCCAGCCGGACGGCACAGTCAAGCCGGACTGGACTACCGATGGGAGCTTCCTTGTTTTTAGGCACCTCCTTCAGAAGGTTCCCGAATTTGACTCCTTCCTCAAGAGCAATGCTTTGAAGAAACATCCTGTGACGGGTGCCGACCTTACAGTAGAAGAAGGTAGTGAACTGCTTGGCGCAAGGCTTGTTGGTCGTTGGAAGAGCGGTAAGTAAAACGATCTCATTAGGTGGATGTGATGTTCATCCTTGCCTTTGCTCCGCAGGTGCACCAGTCGACGTGACGCCTTTCAAGGACGACCCAGCACTGGCAAAAGACCCGAAAAGGTGAGAACGACGTCGTTTTGGTAGGAGATTTACTCAGCGCATGCCTGCAACATTAGGAACAACGACTTCATGTTCGCGGACGAATTCCGAGACAACAACAGATGTCCGTGGGCTGGACACATCCGTCGCACCAACCCAAGGGCGGACTCCACTCGAGGAGTGAATGCGAATGCAATTGATAACCGTCGGATCATGAGGCGTGGAATAGCCTTTGGTCCAGAAGTGACCGCGGAGGAACAAACCAGTGGCACCACTAAACTCGAACGGGGATTACTCTTTGCCTGTTATCAAGCTAACATCAACGACGCTTTCCGATTCATTCAGAGAAGTAAGTAGGATTAGTTGCAATCCCCGATCTGCCTTCTAATTAATGGTTTATAGGCTGGGCAAACAATCCCACCTTCCCGTTTATAGGCGCCGATATATCTCCCGGCTTCACACCTGGGTCAGTATACATCGTGGTCGTTTATAAACAGCGATTGATCACGTTTATTTTAGCTTCGACACCCTCATTGGTCAACCTCCTCAGGGTACTCCACGACAGATGACTGGATATGACCCCCTCACGGCAAACAATCCGGCACAGCAGCCATTGACCATGCCCACTGTCATTGTGCCTCGTGGTGGTGTTTACTTTTTCACCCCGTCTATCAAGACTTTGGGGGAGTTCGGTAGTCTGGTAGCTGCTTGAGAGCTGATGATGCAAGTGGATAGCTGTTTTCCTTCTGGACAGTTAGTTGTGTAACTTAGTGATGTCTTCTATATTTTCATGCGCATGTTGGATTTTCCCGGGATTCTTTGCCTCATGTACTAAGCTTATTTGACCTGGTGCTGCGCAAGAAAGCTAGTTCACTAGTCTCCTCTCGGCACGTGTATATTCGTAAGAAACCATAAATAAGTCGACGGCCTCGCTGCCTGAAGAAAAGGTCCGACCAGCATGTCAATCCACGACCTTGACTTCGAAGAGGAGGTATAGACACCTATCTCCTATATGGACCTATTCTTCGCTTACCGTCCAACAGAGACTGTTCCCCGTATTTGCCCAACTTCCCTACGATAACGACTACGATGTAGGCTTTTATGAGCCTGGTAGGGCTGGTATTTTGCAGCCGCGTCGACATTGGTGCTTCTTGGCAGAAGTCACTGAATGCATCCCTTGGATTCGTCCAGCGTATTTTGCCAAAGATGCCAACGGGACGGTGATTTACATCGCTTTCCATACGGATGATAGGTCGCCAGGGATCATGCGCGAGTGCAAGGTCGGAGATACCTTTGCTATTATGTACGCCAACAGTCATGCATTCATGGATGGGAAGGTCGGCATCCGGGTTGAGGCAGACGAGTTCGTTCAGGTGGGTGTGTGCCCCGGAATTTCATCTGACTGTGATGAAATACTCGATTTTCAGCTATTCCATTGCGATCTCAAGAGTGTCCTGGAAATTGGGAAGATCTTGAGCTCGTCGCAGTCTGCTTGTCGCGGTTGCGGAAAGCCAGCAACTTCCCAATGCGCGAAGTGTACTATGAAATACTGCACCAAGGTATTCCCGAGTGTCCTTTTTCGGCCGATTCGTTGCATTCTAAAATATTATAACGAAGGAATGTCAAGTTGCGGACTGGAAACCGAGACACAAACAAGAGTGTGTTGTTGGACAGCGCGCCATACAATGGAAGGCCTTTGACTGGTGGAAATTTGATCGTTTCAGGACGCCATGACGGGGCTCAAGCTGCATGCATGAGCGAGATTACATGTCTTAGTCGCCACGCAGTCCGCGAGCAATACAAATATGCAATTTCTATGTCTATACGTAATAGTTGCTCGTCGTATGAGTCGGGGTCGAGGTGCATGTGATCCTATGAAAATGGTACAAGAACGACCTCCACTGGAGGCAAATTTGAACGTTTGAACCATCATGCCAACGTTCGACCTCGACCTCAAAAAGAAGGTACTTTTTTGTTTCTCAGACAAACCTAGCATTACCACACGTCTAACACCGACTCTGCGACCCGTAGGCCTTGTTCCCTCCTTTCAATCAACTTCCGGAGTATGATGAACTCGACCTCCGGTTCTATACTGAGGCCATAAACGGTGTTTTTGAACCTCGCAAGCATTGGTGCCTTCTGGGCGAAGTGGTCCAGAATATGACTTTGTTCCGACCCATGTATCTTCTCAGAGACGTGACGGGGACCGAATTCATTGTCGCCTTCTACACTGACGAACGTTCCCCGGAGGTTCTACGCGACTGTAAGGTCGGAGATACGATGGCAATCATGTACGCACACATGCACAATTTTATAGATGGTCAAGTTGGTATTCGAGTGGAAGAAGCGGAGACTGTCAAGGTATGACCCTAGCGGCTTTGCCGTTGACACTACTCACATGCTTCTTTTTCCCAGGTCCTACGGTGTAGTCTGTCTACGCTGATGCGGGTTGGAGAGATAATGCACTCTGGGACTCACAAGTGCAACAACTGCGATAAGAAGGGCACATCGCAATGTGTCAAGTGTACGATGAGGTATTGCAGTAGGGTGAAGAATTTCGTGTGCTCCACTCCTTGAATTATTAACTGATGTTTTACATATCCACAGGAATGTCAAATGACCGACTGGAAGCAGAAACATAAGGCAGAATGTCGTGCAGCGCAACAAATGGTTCAATGGAAACAATTCAACTGGCGGAGCTTTGACGACTATAGATACTTCTGAATAATGATATAGCCATGACCATGCGAATAAACATCGCACTTGCAAAAGAGTCCTCAAAAATTCAATACACTTATGAAGTTTGTCCATATTTGTTACGGAGGCTATTACCCCTAAGCAACAGCCAACGACCTTCCAATCTCCAATTCCCAATTCTATCATCATCCATGTACGACAATACAAGGAAACGCAAACGTCATTCGGACTATGTCAACAAGAGGAATCACCGCCAACATGACCAAGAGGATAACCTATTTCATAGATCTCATCAACGCGAACCAGAGCATAATCCGGTGCTGTTCATACAGGCCCACGAAGCAGACCTACGCCGAGGACCCCAGGCCCTGGAGCTGGCTAAATCATTGGAGGCGGTGGAGTACATCAACATTCCAACCCAAGGCGCCTCCTGTCAAGTCCACCGAAAGATTGGTAGTGCTCTGATACAATGGACTGGCGGAAATGGTCCACGCAACGACCCTTTCAGCGAAGATGAAGAGGAGACCATCAGTCTTGGAGCACAGAAGACGGCCAAAGGCGGTCTTGCCGTTCGAGACGAATCTGGGGTCTGGGTCGATAGGTAGGTCTATAGCCCAGGATTTACATCAGGAACGCAACTCCCGTCGCGCTCTCGATTCATTATGTTGCGCTATTGTAATCTACTGACCACAGTTAATAACCAGCTAACAAGTCAATCTCATTTCTTCTGTCTCTCTGTTTCAACACAAAACTGATATTGTACTCTCTAGATACGATGCTCGTCTCTTATTAGATGCCCTTCCCGACTTCGATTCTCCATTCAGATATACTTCAGCACATACAGCCCCAAGCTCACCATCTGGTTGGTCGGACCTTCCCTCGGATACGGAAGAAACCTTCTTCTTTTCACCAGAAGAAGCCAAAGACTTCCGAAATGAGAAACGCCGCCGCCTGCTCGAACAAGCACACGAAGAGCGGGTAAAGGCACGCCTAAAAGAAGAAAAGGAGGAGAACCAAGAAGCAGTTGACGAAGATCCTTGGGGTGGAAGCGACGAAGAGGTCAGACTCGGAACGCTCAAAATAAGATGTCCGGACAGGGGCTAATTCTTTGTATAGCCCGACGATACTCAGAAAGAGTTGATGACTCGGACGGCAGTCCACCTCCTCTCATCTCCCAACCCCGCCCAATTGGAGATGCGAATTCTCGCGAATCACGGTGCAGACAAGCGGTTTGCCTTTCTGAAGGGCCGATGGAACAGATCTTGGAGACTCATCAAAGCCAAGTTACGGGTCGAAATGGAGGAAAAAGAACGGAAGGCGAAACAAGAACAAGAACAAAAAGGACTGGGAATGCTTGCTGGCTACGATTCCGAGTCGGAAGATGAGGACCATGGCAAGGGAGAGGGACAGGAGGACCATTTAAGTAGCCAAAAGGAGGACCATTTAAGTAGTCAAAAGGAGGACCATTTAAGTAGTCAAAAGGAGGAGGAAGTCCACGGGCGAGATGACGAAGCAAGGAAAGAGATGCGGCGGCAGAAAGCAAAGGAGTGGGCAGAAAGGAGACGACTTTCCATGAATGTAGCCGAGTCTGAAGACAGAGAGATACATAATTAGACAACTTGTACAAGTATCCTAGAGTCTATAACGAAAATGACCTGCAAGTCAGATAGAGGGGGTATATTCGAGGTATTTCCATAACTAATCTCAATACTGCTTGCCGTCGTCACTGTACAAATCGCCCTCTCCCGGGCCGTCCGTGTGGGATTGGCCGGAATGAACATCACTTGTCCGCCAAAATCCAAAGAATTGAGCCAAGCTGGCTTGCAACAAGGAAGCAAGCCCAGCAATGAGCAAGATCATCCGAATAAAGGGGACAAGGGGAGGAAGAAGCAAAGCGATGAATTCCTGTTCATTACCGGTGGATGTGAGCCATCCAGAGAGGACAGGAAGAAATGGGAACGTACATCAGGGTGATAGAAATCTTCTTGCATGGCGATATAGTATAGACCGCCTTCCTCTCTTCGTAAGGTCAACCGCACGCAAAGCCTGTCAGATGGATGAGCTTGCGAAAAATATTTCCGGTATGGTTGAATGCACCTTGATGGAGCTGGTTTGACCGGCAAAAAGAATAGCTTGAACCACTGCACAATATCCAAGAACAGATAGTTGTGTTGCGGGTCCCAGACTGCCTCACCGTTACCCCGAACTCCTGTTAGTCACGCAGGTCTGGGTACTCACCAACACTGTTCACAGTGAGGTCAATATGAGGACTCAGCACCCTATAGAACCTGTTCCCAGTACATTCAACTTCTGATCGACAGACTGACAAAAGCGGCATTACTCACTGATAAATTCCCAACACTGTCTTCCTCGAGTTCGGTCCGCTTTCAACTGCACACACGGGGTGACGAAACGCGACGTCGTGAGTCATATACTGCTCTATCGTCCTCCTCTGCATATCCGGTGAAGAGGTTGAAGTGAGTCGAAGGACGATTCCCGTTATTTCCTCCACTGGATTTTCCATGGTCGCTCCTTTGAGAAATAGGTTGTGTCTTGTCGGAGTAGGGGGAGTCCAGCGAGAGACAAGGATGCAGTCCAAGTCCTACGAGACGGATGACGCGCGCTATGCAGCTAGTGTGGACCCAAACCGTCGTGGAGCGTCAACCGTGGTCAGTCAGCAAATGCGGATATTGCCTTGATGGGCCGACGGACGATGATGTTGCCGCGGTTTATCGGCGATCGGTTGCAACTCTAAATCACTTGGAAGTTGTACGGCAGGCTAAAGTCTGGAAGCTAGCACGGGTCAAAGCAGTTGGGCGCTTCAGCGCTCGTAGCCGAGCGTGGCCGTGGGCGCCCTGTGGTTCTGTGAACAAAGGTATGATTTATGATGACACAAGTTCAGTCATATGATTCTACGAATCGATCACGGAATTCAGGCTGAGAATGGATTTAAAGTAATGCCTAGCATCCGTCTGCCTCAGCATGGTGAGGTCTGGGTTTTCAGCAAAAGTACGGCCGATTCAAGACTACATATAGCCTTCACCGTAATCGGGCTCCACGCTCATCCGGTCCGTTAGAACAAACACGACTTTTGCTTGTCTCCACGAACGAACGTTCAGGAACTCCGAGGAAAGCCGTTTCTCCAATACTCTAGAGTATGGCTTACGAAGTTCCATGATGTGTATTTCACCCAGGATCCTGATGGTTCTCGTGGGATTGGAAGTCTTTTACAATTTCCTGTAACGGCTTTTCTTTCCTCAAGCCCAAATACTTCAGGAAGATGAATCTATTTAAATCAGTGACAGGTACAGAACATACACAGACAATGTCAGACCGTACTGCATAAGATATATTTTTGGGCAACCGAAATACCTCGTCCCTCCCGTCATGGCTGTTTATCGAATGTCCCACTCCGCGGTGCCTTCCCAGGAACTAGTCAGCTGGACAGTGGTGCGATAGTATATCCAGTCAGCGGCCATGTCCCAGGATCCAGAATGAGTTCCGTGGCATTCTGTGTACCTGAACGAGCTGTATGGGTCATAAGATGTCGTGTGTATGGACAATAGTAGGAGGGCAACTTGCGAAAAGATGTAGGAGTTAACGCCAATATGGAGTTCCGTTGTCGCAGAGTGAATCAGAACACAGAAAATCTCGCACAATAAATCAAGAAATATAGAAATTGAACCGGTAATTGAGGGTTCTGTCTCTAGTGGGAGTCTCCCAGGTTATGAAACAAAGTTGGAGTCGCAAATCAATTTCCCTCCATTACGTGTGCGGTCCGGCGGCGAGGGGAAAGCAGAGATCTCTTGAAGTCCATTGCGAATATCTCTTGCCCAAGGCTGTGCCTCCACATCGCAGAGATTGGAGTTCGGCATCCGAACCACAGGAGTGGAGATTCCCTGGGCAGCATCTCGAATCCCACCATCTGCGTATATAATGTTGTCTGAGAGAGAACGCTGAAGCCCAAGCAAGTCGCAATATGTGGTTCTCGCTTCTACTCCTGTTATTCCCGCTCCTCGTCAACGCACAACGTTTTGTGCGGTTCATTTCAACTGATGGCAAAGAATATACTGGTGATGCGATTCTGCCGTCGGGCACCTTTGACGCGTCGAAGAGTACGCAAGCTCGGATAATCACGGGCGATATCCTTGGTGACTTCAGGATCACGAACCAAGTAAAGGTGGGTTGGCGACTACTCACGTCATGTAACCACATTTAACGCGATCATGTTCGTATAGCCTATTAAGAAACTACTCTCGCCCCTTCCAAATGAGAGAGTCAGGACTGTGCGTTGTGTAGGTTTCAACTACGCGGCGCATGATCAAGAGGTAGGAGCCTGTATACGGAAAGCTCAGCATCATGCTGAAGGAAATCAAAGGCGAACGTTACCATCCCAGACTTCCCCATCCTCTTCTACAAGCCCTTCACTGCCCTCAACACTCCTAGCGATGATATCCCCGTCACCGCAGGATACCAGACCCAAGGTGACTTCCTTTCGACCATGGATTACGAGACCGAGTTGGTTGTTGTCATCAAGAAGAAGGCTTTCAACATCTCAGAGGATGAAGCTCTCGACCACGTGTTGGGATACACCGTCGGGCATGACGTGTCCCACCGTGGCTGGCAGATTGACCGTGGTGGACAACCCGAGCCGCAATTCTCTATGGGCAAGGGAGCTGATGGTTGGGCACCATGGGGTCCTGCTATCGTCTCCACCAACATCATCAAGGACCCGCAGACGCTCAACATCTGGACCAAAGTCAACGGAGTAACCAAGCAGAATGACACCACCGCTAATATGATCTTCGGCGTCAAACAACTCGTATCCTTTTTCTCCATGGGTATCACCTTGATGCCTGGCGACGTTATCTTTACTGGAACGTAAGTGTCGAGGGTGTGGATATATGCCCGTGTTTCTGATGATTTTTTAAAAAATTCGCAGCCCCGCTGGTGTCAACCTTGGAAAGGCGGATCCTATTTGGTTGGTGGACGGGGACGTTGTCGAGGTCGGGTTGGAGAACGTCGGCACTTGCACGAACAAGATTACCTACGTGTAATTACTGGTTAGCGGTGTTTCATGAATTAGGACTTGATGAACTGTGTACTTGTTACTTACCGCAAAACGTGTTGACGAATGACGTTCGGGAACTTCGGATAATGAGCACCAATAATGCTCCGTAGCAGATTCTGACGCTCAGTTGAGAACGCCCAGACAAGGACATGTGCACAAGAAGAATTCGTTGATGATGGTGGAGGACATGGTTCGATGCCGAGATTGTTTGCGATCACGCGTTCATATCATACTTTGTATCTGGAACCTATCGTCGACGAGCGTCCTGTAACGTTGACTCTCAGCCTTCGGCACCTCTCACTGCGCTCCTCTCGTCCTGGTTTCTGAAAGCCCACGGAAACAGCTTCATTTCGCAAGAAATGCCGGAGGATTATTTACGCCTAACGCGGGGGGGAAGGAGACCTTGTGCAAAGGTGATTGGAGGGGAGAAAACTATAACGGACGGGGCCCTTGGAACCGCGTACTGCTTCTACTGTGAGTCAGTACCAGCTCATTAGCTTTTGGGGTTAACGGCTCACCTTGCAGTGCATTACCACGGATCACCCGGGCTCGAGTGCGCTGTTCATGCTTGCCTTCTGTACAACCGAACGCCTTCGACTGCCGAAGGAGAGATGTGTGAAACACAGATACCTTGGAATCAGGAGAGACAAACTGAAGGATGACTTTTGGCCTCTCACCCAGAAAACTATCCGTCCTTTAGGCTTCAAGAAGCCCGCTGCTTCCCGAAGTTGAAGGTTACTCTTCGAAAGTATTCCAAGACTTCAGACCACAACTTCATACGCCATAGTTGCCCGCCTCCTCTCGTCATTTGGGTTGATCAAATGGCCGCGTCTCACCAGGCAACGGAACTCCTGCCCGTTCTTGGCTCGACATTTCACGCCAACTCATTGAGAGGCGTATCCTCGACAAAGCCTAGCCTGCGATGGTCACGTATGGCCTTTATTACCACCTATGGGCAAAGCTTCTGAGCAAGTAGAAAGACTGCGCACCTAGCACTCGACCAAATGATCCTCCCATCGGTTTTTCTTGGCTCAAATTATCTTGGTGCCCGGTGGATATCTGGCTATGGACTGGTGGCTGGGCGTCAGACATTCTATAAGACGCGTGGGCAGTTGATTTGCGGTATGAAGGCCTTGGCAAGCCAGCATTGGCGAGATTATAAGAAGCGATGTGCCGAAGGAGGCGAGTCCTTGCAGACGAGGCGACACTGACTAGGACCCAAATATCCTTCGAGGCCCGTGGTGAACATTCGTGGAGGCGAGGGGTCCGGTCAGTTTACTGGATGACAGGTGAGATCATACACTCCTCTGAACGAGATGATGCTCACCGCGAAGAGGGCCTTGAAGGATTCGTCCTTCCCGACTTTCAGTCATGCTAGTCGATGGCGCGGCATTGGCTCAAGCTTCCTTCAACAGAATGCCATTTGTTGTTGTGGACCCTCGCTTCGGACTTGGAGAATAGCGCGGTCGCGCAACCCTTGGACGCTCCATTGTGCTGAGGATGAGTCCACCTGGCATAAAGGAATGCGCACCCGCAGGACTAGTGGCTGGACCTCTGTCCACTTGACCGGTCCTGTGGCCGAGCCAGACAGGTTGTGGCATAGACACGAGGTTGTGGGTGCATGTTTTCCATTGTCGACGTCGGTGTCAGCGGATCTCATGTCAAATTCGGTTCAATGGACAATGGTTAATATCTCTAACACACCTCGGCAAGAACATCCCGCCCAGTTCGCCGACAGGTTCCTCTTCTTTCGGTGGCCTACTCTTCTTCACACCTCCGTCTGCCGGGAGGAGTTGAAGGGCGTTTAATTGAGCTTCCTTGACCGTCGCAAAAAATCAGCAAGCCGACTCACCGTCGATGACTCTCATCTCTCGACAAATATGCCGAAGACATTGACTGAATGGGCTCATGTTTTCTTTCGAATGCTTGATAGAATATTTGGGGGTGTGGCTGGAAGAGGTCACGAGATTCACAACTTTCAGGTTCAAACAACACGAGTTCTACGGGTTTTTCTCATTTCATTTTTTCTCCTTCTTTCTTGTTCACTAACCACCATGGGAACGACTCAACACAACGCCCACTTCGAGGACAAATTGGTACAGCGGGATAGTCTAAGCTTGTTCGGCGCGGACGATGACACCGAATCCATTTATCCCGAGTCCACTGCAAGGTAAGTTCCTCGCCCCCGTCGCAGTTGAACGTGTTCCTGAAACATAATATAGCGAAGACGAAACCCCAGACCCTACTGTAAAAGAGGTCCTGGGAGCCGGGAGGACTGGAGAAACTGAGGACGAAGAGCCCGCCAAAAAGCTCTGTGTCTGGGTCAAGAAAGAGGTCGCGGTGACCGTCACTACCTGGGACGAACTCGACAAAGAGGACCGCCATAAACGGAGGGGGGGACTCAAATGGGGGTACAAGGAAGTCTCAGAGGAGGAGCATTGCAACGACCGCGGCGATGAAGCGGAGGCAGAGACAGAAACAGAAACCAATGGTGGGAACAAATTCGTCCAGGGGTACGAGTCAAGCCAGGATTCCGAGTCCGCTTATACGAGCAGCGACTACGAGAGTGAGGGTTGTCTAGGTAAGTTTGTTTCTACCCACTTAACTTCCCTAGAACTCATTCATACTTACACAGGAATCCCGGACTGCCTTGTTTGTTCCTCGGTAGCCTTGTACCAGCAGGAACGTGAATCTTCATCTGAAGAAGATATCACGTCGTAAAGAATTGCTATGTTTTAGACAAGCCTTTAGCTGAGCCGCCAGATACACAGCTGGCCGACAGGCTTCGTTCCTAACTGGGTATAAAACGCCATTGAGTTAGATTTATCGGACTTCTACTGTTCTATTCATCCTATCTTCTGTCAGTCGAGCCTCGACCAATTCATGAAGTTCTTTGGCTTTTTCGACACTAACGTTCACCAACCGAAGAATCTCCTCATTAGGAAGAGGCACACCGCCGAGTTTCTGAAGTACACAGATCTCCCTTTGCGCATTAAGCGCAATAGAAAGAAGCCCAGCACTCAAACGTTGCTCCAGCTGCGAAGGATCAAGGACAGGAGATATTGTTGCGTCAGGGAAGAAGGCAAACGTAAAGCAGAAGGGCGTGTGGTGGATTGCGAGTGGAACCGGCGCGCGTTCGGTAGGAGGGTGCTAAGTTAGCATGAGTCAGATCTTCGTGAAGGAGGATTCAAAGAGAATAACGTACAATGATAACTTCATCTCCAACTACTTCAACTTCTGGTCTGCGAAAATGCCGAAGCGCGACAATTCCTGCTAGACAAGCGCAGTCAAGCATATTTCCGGCATCGGATAAAAAATGAAGCGTTAGGCGTAAATGCCAGACCTGCGCAAGATAAGAATATGTAATAGATTAAGCGGACTTCAGATGTCGTACCCTTTGACCAGCTAAGATGCAGAGAGATTCTTTGTCAACGGCATCACTTCTTCTCAAAACTTTGTCCAGCATTCGAGTAATCGTCACTTCCTCTTCTGACGCCCTAACGCAAGTTCCCGTCAAATCCATCAAAAACACGTAGCTTGAGACAAAGACACGTACCTACCGTCCAGGTTCATACTCGCTTGACGCCATAGGCGATATTTCCGAGTGAATGGAGATTGTGCCCTCGAGGGGTCTCTCGGGCGGTGGTTTGACCATTTTTGCATCAACTTGTGCGATCACTCTGAAGAGCCTCGTTCAACATAGCTTCTTCAAATATATAGCCGTCTCACCTCGTCTTTCCAAGGCTACATTCTACATATCCAAGCTCGGATCCAAACCTGAGCTCAGGCTTTCGGTGTTCTAGCAGAGAACGCCCATCGAGACGGAGCGTTTCCTTGAGCGATGCATAAAGGAACTCTTTTTCGGGGATCGATGGTGAAGGTGGTCTCATTATCCGTTAACTTGTCGCGAACGATAAGAGATTAGTGCGAACGACCTCAACTTCGAAAGTAGAAAGATAAAGAGGGTAATGTTGGAACAAACAAGATTGTTAACCTGAAATCAACCACGTGATGGTACCGATAAGGCGATTTCAAACATTAGCTGATCGAATTTTTCACTTTGATCATTAAGGCTCAAAACGCAGACTTGCCTCATCGCTCATCTTGCTCCTCTTCGCGGGTATTTGCAGAGCAGAAAATGGTCCGACTTGTAACACACAACCTCCTTGCTTGTCACGCGAAGGATTGCAACACAAACAATTTCCCCCTTACATTCCAGAACGTCCAACTAGAGATCAGAGAAGCGGAATTCAATCCCGATTTCATAAGAACATTCCTGCCAAAAATCGAATGGAACGCACTTGTCAAAACAGCGCGTGAGGTTGAACGGGCGTCGTTTCATGCTTGCAACACACTTACATATCTTTGAACCAGCTCGGTGATACTTCCCTACCGCAAGACCAGCCTGAAATGATCGACGATGAATTTCTCAAGAACCTCCATCACGTACTCTTTGAAGTGTGTAACCCTCGTCATACCTTGTTTCACGCTCGAATGATATGGCTTTCAGATACATGTTGTCGAAGGCGCGATGGTTTGCCCAAACTGCAAGCATACCTATCCCATTTCGGATGGAATACCGAACATGGTGGGTTCCTCTTATCACTGATAGAACCCTGTCCTCACCTTTCACAGCTTTTGGCGGAACACGAAATAGCATAACAAGATCAAGAACAACCACAACAATGGGTAACTTCCAACCGTTCCTCAAAAAGGATCAGGCCTAATCCTCATTCATTACAGTCGTCAGACATGACATCTTCCTCCATGATTAAAGCCGTTTCATCCTCTTGATCCAGGAGCAGCTTGATCTTCTGCTTCTTGAGCTGTTGGAGCAAATCTCTGAAAGTGATTGTTTTGGTCCAGCCTCGACCATGTCCCTTGTCATCCGGGATCCACACCACGTCCAGTTGGACAGTGGTCGTGGGCAATTCATAGCCACAACTATAGTGGGCTCAATACGAGAAACGTGAATATAATTCAGTACTGGACCTACATACCTCCGCTTTTCTCCTTCGCCAGCACCAGGTGACAGAGGAAGCCTTGGTTTCTTGATGATTTTGGTGTAGCTGTCACCCCTTGTTCCCTTCTCTTGTTTAACGTCATCGCCCCTTCCATCGGAATATTGCTGCCTCTTATTTCCCCTACCCGGCTTCCCCGATCGGATTGCGTATTGCATGGTCCTGGCCTTCTCCTGCGCCCGTGAGTAAATGCCGCCTGTACGCGCACAAGGATGACTTTGGGCCCTTGGGGGCACAAACGAGGAGACACTCTGGTTCATTTCGGCAGTAAGGTAGCGGAGTGTGATGCAGTGTGTGCAAGGTATTGGGGATACGGCAAAAGATGTTTTGATAACTCGAACCTGTTCACCGACATGGATATATGGGTGACAGCTTGGGATTACCAGGCGCCCAAAAGCTGTAGCTTAACAGCAGAGCGCACATAACAAACCTGATGCCATTGTCTCATCGTTCACCCCTGGGATCGCCAAACGGATATATCGGCAGGAAACGCGACGAGCACATCAGAACGTGTTCTACAGCTATGCAAGCATCCGGTTGCCCTAATCCTGAGTAAAGGCACTCGGCTCGTGCAGCCTTCTGTGGCCAAAGCACCATCAAATCAAGGATTCCATCATGGAACTGCCACGACAGGTATGTCGGAGATAAAGCTGGGCGTCTATGTTAGACATGTCATGGACGATCGGGGCCATGACGTCTGTAGGGTATTAGAGTCCCTAAGGGTCATCAACGCTGGTTTGCGTACACCTGGCCCAATACACTCAATCAAATGACTCTTCCGGAACCACGGGCTACCTCGATTGAAATAACATGGAAATATTAAAGTAAAGAAACACTCATTATGTGAAAGTTGTAACGTCAGGGCGATTCTCGTTTGAATCAAGGTGCAATCGTATGCGCAGGAGGCCGTTTTTAACGAGCGCAGTGATGTTAAAAGAGGGCGCGAGGTATCCAGTTTCGGTGAGTTAGCCCGACTACAGGTCATTAACATCGAAAGACCCTTGACACAGACGCCAATAACCGCTTAACGCGATGCCAAAATGGTGGCTTCTCTTCCCGTTCCGAAAGAGAGCTAAGACGCAAACTCAGTATAGACATTAGCTAGGGGGAAAACTCTTACGGTTGAGTCGCTGACGGAGACACTGCCAATGATGAAGAGGTTGGCACATCTCTGTGTTCATTGAGCGGAGGTAGGTGTCTCCGTGGTGGAGTGGATTGGTCAGTGGGCGAGGCGCTGGGAGTTCTAGTAAGAGTAGGTTGAAGTGCGTCCATGGGCAAGAGGGCAGCGAAATGCGGGCAAGGAGATGTGCTTCAATTTATGCGCTCGAGGAGCAGGGACGGACGCGACCCCGTGACGAGACTGAACAAACGGGATTTGTGTCTTTGGGACAGCCAAATGTGGTCGGACACAGATCGGTTGTCTGCCACGCCAGTGTGGCTAAGGCGGCATCGTGGTGCCCTTGGAAGGACTCCGATACCCTGGACCATTTTGTGGCCACCTGTTTCTAAAAACACCCAACTCAGGCCGCAGATCCTGAGTGTCTTGATCACCGAACACGATACGAGGGCGTAGTTTGCCTTGTTCTCCGATTGGACGTGGATTTTTCCAAGTGAAGATTTTTTTTTTTACCAATTCGAAACATGTTTTCGAGGTGAACTTATAGAATAAAAGAAGAGTTGCCGTGGAGAGTCGTGAACAAGTGTAAATCATGGCATCAGCTGGCCGTCATAGAGTATAACAAAGATCCGTGGTCCGTGGAAGGCTGAAGATCAATCGCTTCTCCCATTACGTGGGGGGTCATTATCCAAAGACTCACAGACCTGAAAGTTCTGCAACTTTGTGCCTCGGGACCGCGTCAATCGACTTCACCCAGTCATCTGCGGCATATATCCCGCACCCGTGTGAGCCAAGCTACCTTGACTAAAGCATCAAAACGGAAGCGCGCAATCAAACAAGCGGGCCGGTTGCATGGTAGCGCAGGCAGGAGCCATCCAAGCACCAAAAATCACGATCCGTTTCTGTCAGACGGGCCACGGCCCACAGGGGATATGGGCGTACGGACTGAGTGTGTTGTCTTCCCTAGCATACCAGTAAATCCGTTCACTGACAGGCTCACAGCACAATCTTTCCCGCTTTTCACCATCATCCCCTGGTTCAGGAGTGTCTGATGAGAGGGCAAGAAGATAACTTGAAACTCGATTAGGACGACACCGATGGTAGTTGCGGCTACCGAGGTCAGTCTGACCTCCACGTTTTGGCCTCTTGATAGAGATCATGTGGAGGGAAGCTATCATTTTTTGTCATGAATTTCAGCACTTTTCCTGGCTAGGGTGGTAGGTAGGTGACGGCACCGGCTATATGGATCCTCCTCTCACAGCTTCTGGTTCCTGTATAGGACAGCGCACTAGTTTTTACAGGAACGATGGCCTTCTCAGCGTCACTAAACGGGAGGCGGCGCCAGATGGTCAGTTCCACTGACACTGTGTTATGCGTAGTGTCTGTCGACCGTCAAGGTGGGTGGGGGACAAAAGGCGCGAGGGAAGACCTCTCGGGTGCATATGAAGAGATGCCATGACCGAGGGAGATGGTATTAGGTCTAAGAATTATGGATCTGGGTCACGAACTTGTAGTTGATCAAGTGGTCACAAGGTCTACACAGGGTCTGCACAACTGGCCCGCATGCGTGACGATGGACCGTGTCTCCTTGTTCCTTTAGCGTTCGCAAATGGCAATATGTATGAGGACGTCAAAAATCCGGTGATAAACTTCGTTGAGATGAGGGTGAATATTTCTGTGACGCTGGTGCCGGTGAGCCTTTGCCATTTCATCCTAGCCTGTGATTCATAAGCAGCTCATAAGCACGTTCTAGGGGCTCTCTTCTGCTATTGACCACATTGACCTTTGACCTCCGTTGGATGAAAACTACGTCGTGCCTCCTCCCTGGCTCTCCCTGGCTATTTATGCACTTTATAGAACTAGTAGGAGTGCGCAACCGGAGAGTCTGCCTTGACGCATCCGTTTCCTCTACCGGTGCAGCTTCAGTTTATCGCATGGTCATCTTGAATTTGACCTGATGTGTCGGGAGGTTGGAATTCAACACCGATTCCGCGGGACCCAGCCTTCTAGACTCCTCTGTCGAAGCCACCCTCGAATCTATGCGGCGAATCTTTCCAATCCCGCAACGAGAATTCAACTTCTTCGATGGCTTTGGGGTCGGTTATTGGGGACGGGAAAAACTTTGAGAACTCGAAAGCCCGGTTTAGGTTCACAATTCGGCGGAGTGTTCTTGCTTCCCGCCCCTGTTTAGCCAATGTGCAGCAATGGCGCACCGCCTTGCATTTTTCAAACTTGACTAGATATATTTTGGCGGAAGTGATCGAGGCGGGACTGGGGCCATTCATTCATCGCGACTCTGATTAGCTGGCTATTTTCGGACTGCCGGTCTCGTGTTCGAGAGCCCTCCGCCTTCCGCAAGTCACGCGCGATACCTGCATTCCCTTGGGCGATCAGGCCGCTCCCCATTTTCCACTTAGGACCGGGTGGCGATAATCGGCCAGTAGTGAAGGTAAATTCATGGGCTTGATTATTGCCGAGGACAAACCGATGATGCGACCTGTAACCTGGAACTGAAGAACCGTATCGAGGCTCGGAACTTAATTCTTCAGTGGATGATTTTGCATGGACTTCCATTCTTCAGGAACATGATCGACATATCAGATTACCGGGACCTGCGAGCCTAGTCACAGAGGTATTGGAGGCACGCACGATCACAGCTTCAAATTTTCAGACGCCGAGACATTCTTCGGAGGTCATTATTCTTCCACATACGCACCTATGGCTGTAAAACCGCTGGAGTTGCTGCTATAAAAGCGGAACATTCGCTCTCGAAGAATATTTCGCTCACTCTTCTCCCCTTCTATTTTTCTTTTTCTTTGCCCGTTCTTCCCTTTAGCCATGAAGTTCACCGCCCTCTTTGGCCTTGCCCTCGCCGCACAGACTGTGTCTGCACACTGTGAGTATATGCAACACCCGACCTCTCTTAGCGCCTGTTCATCCCTCACTCGCCCTAGATATCTTCAAGACTTTGATTGCGGGCCCTAAGACGTCCACGCAGGCCGTGCGTCAACCCAAGAATAACTCTCCGGTCCATGAGTATGCCTCAGGCACCGACATCAGGTGCAATGCGAACCCTTCTCCGGCTGGTGAGACTGTTTCTGTCCCCGCGGGTGGTAATATTGGTTTCCAGCTCGATGGAACCATTTACCACAAGGGTCCTGCTGCTATATACCTCGGTCAGGCGCCAGGTGCGGCAGCTGACTGGGATGGAAGCGGTGAGAGGTGGTTCAAAGTACGCGGTTCCCCGCTGTCCATCCTTCAGTCCTCTGATATTGACGATGCAATCCAACTTGACAGATTGCCGAGTGGGGCGCTACCTTCAACCCATTCTCGTTTGTTTCTCTGGGCCAGAAGACTTTCACCACCACTATTCCCGTGAACACGCCCTCCGGAGAGGTGTGTGATCTTTGATTCGCGTTGTCGCTAGGTGTGATGTCTGACCATGGTCGATGTTTGGTAGTATCTCGCTCGCATTGAACAAATAGGTTTGCACCAACCCGGTACACCTGAGATTTTCATCTCGTGCGCCCAGATCAAGGTCACCAACGGTGGTTCTGGTAATCCCCCGAAGGTATCTATCCCAGGCTACATTCCTGAAGGCGGTACGTATTGGGTATCCATTCCTTCTGAGGCTGGAATCCTGATTATGCCCGGTAGACAAGAGTGTGACCCTTGACATCTATTGGCCCGTTCCTACGAATTATACTGTGGGTACAAACATATAACTGACGTCTTTTAGTTCTGACGCATTGTATTTAGGTTCCCGGACCCGCTGTCTGGAGAGGCTGAGCCGATTTGTTCCACGTTCGTTTTATTCTTATACACGGGCAATTTTGTATTTGGGTGTCAGTCTACCGTGCTTTACAAGCTGGTTCTTGTTGTTCTTGTTGTATTATCAGGCGACCGATTAAGAAAAGAAGCGATAGCCTTTAAGGTTGGCGAAATGTCACCGCCGTTCTGGCTCTGAGTTTGCAAGGTTGACTTGACTATATTGGCGAGGCTGACTTAATTAGATTGTTGAACCATTCCTTTCTCGAGTAAGCAGTGTCCGAAAGGAATAGTGAGAAAGCAGAAGTTTGCAGTCTATATATATCTTTGCCTTCACCGCTAACGCAAAAAGGACTATGTGATGATCTCACTGATCAGATCCTGCAAGTTATCCTTTGTTGGCATGAATTCTCTACACATAGAACGGCGACATATCATTTCGTTCGTTGGCTGGGTAGGCTCTTACCAACATCTTGGTGACGTTGAATGGCGAACCACTAATCAACTCCGAAGCCTGGGGCTAAGAGGAAAGGTAGCAGTGTAAGTCCGAATCTGGTCATGTGATCCTCGGAGGTGCGTGTGTCTTAGCGCTTACTCCTGGCTGCCCAGGGGATCGCCTCGTGGATGACGCATGTTGGGGTCTAACAATCCTCGAGGACATGAAACATCAGTCAGAGATAATCATAGTCGTATAGACGGTGGATGATTGCATCGCCACCCGTACGCGAGGCATCCATGTGTTCCTCCGATTCGTTAAAAGTATACTGGTAGCAACCGTTCTCTCTTCCACATCTCATCTTTCTTCGTTCGGAGTTGCGCTTCAGGCGTGTTCCTCGCACTCGTTGTATGTGTTCATATCCCGTTATCTCATGTTCGGGGAGCTGACTAGTTTCAACACGTTTCCTCCAACAATTAGTGACTGGAGAACTCCTTGTTTCCCTTGTCTTGTTTTCTTTTTGTGTCCGCCATCGTGACGACCGTTGTCGGTATCCATAGGCGTCATAACATGTCCTGCGCAACGCAAACCATCACTATCGCATCTCCCAGCACCCGTGCAAAGGAGCTGGCGTTCAGCGCCCGAAAACTTCTGGATGATCTGAAGGAGTTGGAAGTAGGGATGATGGCGTCAAACGATTGGCAGCAGTGTCCCTGGAGGACAGACCCCCTTCCGCCTTCTGCTCCCGAAAGACGATCCACTCGCCGAAGTTCATCTTCCGCATCCCGCCACCAAAGTCTCTTCGCGTGCCAACCCCTCCTGAATCAACCGACTTCTACTATCCTTGCGAACTCCACCAACAAGGAGCGCGTTACGGGGGCATTCGTGACGTTCTGCGAGCACCTCTTATTTATGAACCACGTATGGAAGCAAGAGCGGCAACTGCGAGCCCTTCGGGCTTCGATCAGATCCATCGAAAAAGCGAAGTGTTCGAATGCTTTCAAGTCGTTCTGTGACCGCTTATTGCTTTCCAATCGTGTGTGGCAGTTGGAGAGAGAAATACAGGAGCTGGTCGTCGAAGGAGAAAGGAACAAGCGTGCGAGGGTGGCCGCCATTACGCGCGCGGCCAAGCAGATGGCAGTAGATGTGCGGAAAGAGGCCATGATTGAGGAGTTTGTGATGGAATTGTTGCAGGAGCTTCAGGAGAGCAAGCAAGCGGTGGCGGAGATGAGAGAGGAGCACGAGAAGGAGATAAGGGAGATTCAATGGGACTGGTTGAAGGAATACCGCCGGATTGCGAGGGAGAACGAACAGTTGCGGTTGGAACAGCATGCGAGGCTGGCGGAACAGGACGTTTCGAATGAACTTGAACAATCGCTATACGACACAATGGAACGGAGCCAGCAAAGGATCAGGGAGCTCGAGCATGGTGATGGAGAGTCGACCTTGGTTGGGGACGCCTTGGATCGGGGTTCCGTATTGTTTTCTGGTTCCTCCTCTTCGGTGGACGGAAGTGAGATGGATGACCTGACCGAAATCGATGAGGGAATGTCGACCATGTCATCTGCTACGTATGTCTCGTTCCAAGAATCCTTCCACTGCTCCGGAAAATCCTCGACCCCGCTTCAATGGCAACCGCAACGGCATAACAAAGCCGCGAACCATACCCATTCCAATACTTCGAACACGCCGACGGAGAAGAAACGTCCGCCAAGGGGACAACCCACGCCCCTCCGAAAGCTCGATACAACACCCTATGCTGGGTTTTCATTCAATCCCCTCTTCTTCGGCAATCCAGAAACGCTGGTCGTTTCTCCATCTCGAGTTGATAACGCTGAGACTGCCGTGAAAGTCACACTGAAACGCACACCTTCCTCGGCAGCTTCGGTTCGGGAGCGAAAGGATTCGACAACGAAGGCATCGAGGTCGTTAGGACCGACGGGAACAAGGGGACCTTGGAGATTTTAAGGCACAGAATAGGTTTTACGACTTCACGATCATGGCACGAGAGGAATATTTATCAGATGTATCTATTAGCAGAGCATTATAGTCATCCTGTACTTCTATGCAATGGAAGCTCACCACCTCACATATACTTCTGACCCAAAATAGCAATGATATGAGTATAAGTGGGGTTGCACGAGGAGCGTTGACCGAGACGAGTTGAAACTCGTGTTAATGGGAGGTAATTCCCACGCAGGCACTGTCGCTCAATGACAGAACGTGACCTCTAATAATATTTTTCCTCACAACAACCAACTAACCACTTATGTTGTCACTCACAGTCAGTGCGTGTGTGAATATTCATATGCGGTGGTTTTGGAGAGCCATACTTTTTTTTTCTTCCGTATCGGTTGCTGGTGTTGCTGCGTGTAAACTGTATATCGTCGTCGTGGCGATGGAGAATGACATGGGATTCCTGGCCAAGTTCGGTCGGGGGAGGCATCAAACACTGTGGGGAGGGGCTGGTCATTTGCTACCCCCAAATGATGACTCAATATTCAACGATCAATTGTCACTCGAGGCTAACTGCATTGGACTTTTAGACTTTTTGGGATCAAAGGTTTTTGGTTTAAGAAGGGGTGAAGCTTAGATCCTGGACGTGGTCAAATTGTGTGGGTGGCGATGCAATATGGATCGCCCCAGGGACGCCTAGGTCTAAGCTGAAAGCGCTGAATGGCATACATCCCACGACTCAATGGGCTGGGAAGTGCTCCAGCGGCCGCTGTATTTGTCTGGTTACTTCAATTTGACGTATTTGTCCTATCTATTGGAAGTCGCCCCTCACCCAAATCTAAGCTGCCGCTCGCTGCGCGCTATAAAGAACCATGAATTCAGCTCTTCGTACCTTCTTTCCCCGCCCACACCCCGCCCCCCCAGCATGTTTGCCTCGACCAGTCTGGTTGCCTCCCCTCGTACGTGTATCCAGAAACTTACCTCGCGGGTATGGTTCTATCATGTTAAACCATAAACATAGTGGCGGCTTGGATCGTACTCCTTTTAGAGCTTGTACGGAATTCTAGGGAGGAGTACACCACTATTTGGAGGCAAGTCGTTGAAGCGATTTGCGCAATCATGAATTCGACGTTTTCGTTACAGAACACCCGTTACGTTCACCAAGGCAATATACATTTTCGCAAGATACACCCCTATTCTGACACAATCGTACGTGGAACCCTTGTTCTCGGTTGCCTCGTTAACGACAACTAGAGTCAACCTATACCTTCTGCACCACTTCACGGCACCATTCCCCCAGGAACTATGCCGGAAATGGTATCTGTTTGAGCACTTCTCCAACTTCCCCCTACACCTATCATTGGATGTAGTAGTGTGCCTCCGAGGTACGTCTCCATTACTCGTGGGATAAAGACTCGCTGATTCACTACTAGTGTATGCATTATATCAACGCGATGTCAGAGTTGGCATTTTTGTACTCATTTTGTTCGCCCTCGATGGAGGAACCACCCTATTAACTGGAATATCCATTTTCCTTACCTGCAACTTCGACGCTATGTGTTCGACGACAACAAGTAAACTCTGTCTAGCTGCTCCGTGAGTCCCATTAGCTTTGATGCATGACGTCCATTGAACTGTGTTTTTCCATCCCGCAGCATCATGTTCCAATGCTCACAAGGAATTTTGTGGGCCATGACCTGGTACAAGCGACGTGACATCCGTGTGCAGATTGCATTATTTCGCATACTTTTTCGTGATGGGTCCCTCATATTGGCAGTTGCGTGCCGTAAGTGCACTCATGGCCAGCCTCATCAGCTCACTGATATATCCAAGTTGGGTCCGCCCTTACTATTCCATACTTTGCTATACTGCGTTTCGATATGCTCATCCTTTACCCGTAAGTAGGTCTGGAATGAACCAACATCCAGTGGCCCTGATAGTCCATTCCAGATGGACGATAACTCTATTATCTAGTCTCGTGCGTATCCCCCCCAATATCCTATTTGGTTGTTAAATTATTGATTGTTTATCAGTGCTGCCATCTGATTCTCAACTTGTTCCACAGTGCGACGATGACTCTAGACTCGTGTGTAGAGGCCTTTGAGCTTGACATATATGTGAGCCACGTCAATCCAACCCATGATTTAGGGGATTGACAGTGAATAAGATGATTGTGATTAACTGGGATCAATGTTATGACACTCTTGAGAAGTTTAGAATCAACCTTTGTTTGGGTGTGATGTAGAACATCTTTTGAACGTAAAGCGTGCCTTTGTCTCTTTGCTCTGGCGGGTACTTTGCTAAACCCCATCTTGCACTTGGCTTCAGCAAATTCGGCTTAGAGCAGAAATTAGCCTACTGCCAAGGGTGGTGTTAACAAAGAGCTTCAATAAAGAAAGTAAATAGTCTCAGGAGTCACCGACGTAATGGTAGACAACTGTAGTATTCACCCAGAAAGAGTAAATAGTCTTACACTCAAGATTAAACAATTTGTGTGTGTTGAGATGGGGATATGGGACGCGGAGAGCCAGGCTGCAACATCACATGCTCTCAAGTCCAACAGGTAGTTCACAGGCTTAAAGAATCATCAAATTCTACTCTGCCTGTACTACCAGTATTTATGCCTCGTAGGAGTTTGGAAACAATATAAAGGGTAAATAAACAAGATGGGAGGCCGGACGAGATATGGAGGGCAAATGGAACGTGGTGGATCCCAGTTCCGGAGCAATCACAGGAGATAAAACAAAGGAAATATGAAAAAGAAGTGGAAATCGATAAGAAATATTACTTAGGATAAGTAGCTCGCTGACACCCTTGCCTCCGTCGGACCAAGCACAACCAAACACCCAATTTATCTCACCCCCCAATAGATTTGTCTCGTCAAGAGCTCATTTCTCGGCTAAGTTACGGGATAATTAATAGAGCACAAAATAGGTACTGTTTTCAATCTTGAGGATTTCTCTGGAATTTTGGTCTAGAGGGGCGGCTCAAGGTCCAAATATGTCAAGTGACGATCTACCCGTCATCTTTGTTTGATTGACTCAGCTCAATGATTCACCACTCCCGTAAACCCGAGGAGGGAGCCTAGAGATTTTGGCACACATCAACGTAAGCGGAACATAGCCAAAGAAGAGCATGCTTCAAGCCAGTTATTAGCCCTGCAGGTGCGTAGATAACGTTCTGCTGTCACGTCCATAGGATTCCACATCGGCCTGGGCGGAAAAAAAGCCCGGGTCTTAACTTCGGCCTCCGTGGGAGACTTGCACCAACCGATCCGGGCCTCAAGTCTATAGTTGGGCTGGAGAAAATGAGTTGAAAAGAATGCAGTCGCCTCTCCAAAGCTGATACTAGTCCTGATTAGCGGTTAGTAAATGTGGGCCAATTTGGAGCGGGGATCCGGGCGCCATAACCGATAACTTTAACATGTTTAGCTGGTCAGCTGCGTATTCAAGGACCACGCATTATCCCTGCAGGCGTTGCATCCCCGAAATCCGGACAACCCCCCACAAAATTCTGGGAAGCTAAAGGTCTCCTGGAATAGAGACGCACGAATCCGTTGTCGAAGCATGGGAATGTTTCTGGCGGACAAAACCTCCCAAAGGGGATGTAAGGATGATTCCGGGGGTTCGGTATATCCAAAACTTATAGGTTTTCAAGATTTCGCCAGGCATCTCACTTCATGTATGATAATCGTCGTCATAGAACAGACCGAAGCTAGAATCAGAGAATCTCTGTGTCTGGACCTGCCCATACGATAACTCGGCCCTTGACCTTCGACAAGAGCAGCAGTGTCCAAAAAAGAAGCAGATGTGTCACCTAGCCACGCAAATTTGAAGAAGATGGCTGGTCAACACGCCGCCGAGCATAGTCCAATATAAACCATTTTCTTGCGCACACTGACCACTCCGAGCTCGGAAGATCTTATTGAAGGACCGTATCGGGGAGGCTTGTAAGGCGGGCAAGGGTGAGTGATTCTCGTATCACTGATATTTTACTCATTGCCATACTTGCTGTGGATCTGATTCACGAAACGTTCGTTGGTCGATTATAATAATGATAATCTCCCCCCCCAAAACCGATACTCTGTTTTCAATTGATAGGCTGTGATGGCGGGCTATCACTGGGCTATCCGTTGGTGAAGTCAGAGACGGTTGTATATGTAACTTGACCCATCGCCTCATGTGATTGGATACTTGTCCTCCGCAAATACCCTATATTGACAAAGGTTGGCAGAATAATGACAGGTAGAACGGAAGACGTCGTCGGTAGTTATTGCGGCAAAGATTCCGATTAAATGGCCGGGTCAGCGAGCAACCATATAGCCGGAATACTGAGGTGAGGGTTCATGAGCGTTCACGGTCCGAGCTGCACACAAGTTGAGCACCGCAACGATGCACGGCTACTTCGCTCTCGACGTGCAAATTGTCCCTCCTGGCGTGACGGTCGCACAATCCACCTTCAGAGCAGACCTTCTTCCGATTTGACCTTGGGAAGCTGAAGTAGCAAAGGGTTCCCACGTCTAATGACATCTGTTCGTCGAGGCCGCCCTCGTGATCCATATGTAAATTGGGTGAACTCGAACGGTAGTACCAGGTCTATGGCCGACTTGCTATTTTCAGAGATTTCGGAGGCGTAGGTGGCAGTCGCGGATAGTGTGGCGTTTCGATGCCGCTAGTAGTAGTTTATCGGTCACCCTGGCTGCCCCTTTTCAACGCAGTCCCGCTCACGCACTAATGATAGGATACACCGCGGGTTTCCCTTTGGCGATTAGCTCATGCCGTGGACTCCTAGCGACCTGAAACTAATGATTGTACTGGAAAAAAAGCGCCAGGTGGATCCAAGTCGACATAGAAGCAAACAGTTTTGCAACTATTCCAGAAACTACTTATGACTACCACCGACGGGGCCAGAACACTGGGCCAACGTTTTAGAACTACCCATGGGCGACAGGGGCGGGAGAAATAACATTTCATGGAGCTGATACTGAATAGCTTGTATATCACATGGGCACAATGTGTATACATATGTTTCCACCATTTAAATATTTGCACTTGTCGCCGATTGTGGACATGTTAAGGGCCTTCATGCTAGTATGTGAATCCACTAAAGGTAGCTTCTCGTTCAGAGGAACCACGTCGGGGTACATGATCTGCCACAATAATATCCACAAATGCGTGTCCAGTTGGGAGATTAATAATACTCACCGGACCGATTTCAACGACGCAACCGTCGCATGGAGGCGCATATATTCGTGAGTGCTCACGAGGACCCAAACCAGTTCGATTTGGTGATGAGCGTGTTGGGCGGCGACGTACATAATATCTAGTTAAAGATTATATTGTTTTCCGTTGCATATCAGCGTTAGGATTTGTGATAACATACCAACTCAATCGCGGACCGAAGAAAACATATCTAGTATTATTGGTTGGACCCATTAGTGGTTCAGTCGGGCGCAAACTGGTGTTCTGTGTTTGGGCATTTAGAGTGCTTCATACCCTGAGTGTAAGGTCTGGTTTAGGTTAAGTAGATCTCTCCCGCACACTTACGGGAGGAAGGAAGATGCGCTACTGTTTGTTGCATTTTATTTTATGTGATAGCTCCGTGATAGCTTGCAGGCCAATAGTCTATTTGTCAAAAGGGTTTTCCGACCCCTTGCTTCCTCAACGCGGCGAAAGCGGGGCAAAATGACAAATCTGCGTACATCAAAAGGGACACTTGCTGTGGTATGCGAAGTCACGCGGACGAGCTAGTGATGAACAATAATACACAGCGGAGTGGATCCGTCCCTATTCACTATCGGTTCTCGGCTAGGGCTTCCTTGTGATGAAAGTGGTAGGCTCCACAGGGCTTCTTTCGGCCTTCAGAATCGATTGGTCGGATCCCTTGATTATCGTTGGAACTATCCTCGCCATCGTAAGAGGGCGCTACGCATGTGCTAGACGTAGTGGCCGAAAACCGCCGCGCGTTCCGATTCACGAAACAGAATACAAGGGAACGAACCAATCCGAGGACTAGTCTTGGAAGGCCTGGCCTGATTGCATGGTCGTGATTCGAGAAGCACGTTTGTCAGCCCGCTCGATCCATATGGGTAGATTAGAAGACAACCCAGCTAATGTCGATAAATAGGGACTGACCAGTGAGAAGGAGCTGGGTAGTCCCCGTTTAGCCTCCATCACTTTATTTTATTTTATTTTCTCTATTCATCCAAGTCGAGTTGGACTGAGCCGGAAATTCTACAGGATTAGCGAACATGGCAATTTTAGGATCAAAACAAATCATATCCCAGGGTGGACAGTGAGAAATCACTAAACCCCGACTAGATGTGACATTAGGCTAAGGGGGTCTGTTGTGAGAGGTTTTTGGTTGATTGGATCAGGATCAGGATAAGTACGTACCCATCTCAAAATGGGATCCCCACCATGCTCGGCCGGAAGGATTCTTGGTCTTTATAAGAGGTGGACAAGAACTTGTGGCAGAAGGGTGCCGGCTAGGCCCTTTGACAACATTGAGAAGTTCATACCGCCCTTTGTGCCACCATTGTTACACGTTACACATCGGTGCCAGCCATCCTCCGACCTCTCTAAGCTGGTTATAGGTATGGTTTGATGCATTTTGAAGTCTTGAGGTTTCTCTGACCCCCTATTATTCCATTCTTGATCCTAGACTGTGATTCACATTGCAGCTATGCATTCATCCGGCCCTGGAGCCAATGTCTCTACGAACCCTCAAGGTCTTGATGCTCAACGAGAAGTAGGTTGTTCTCGCCAGCGATTGGGATCCGGCTCTATGGGTGCGTGACCTGATAAGCTCAGGAAGCGACCACTTATACCCACTGGTCTGCAGGCACGAGTCAGAGCGTACAACCTCACCCGTCCCCCCTCGATTCGAATAACTGGCTTTATGCCGCCCAACAGTTTCCGGCTTCGACGTTTTCGCACAATGTGGTCGCAGGCTCCCTGGTCTCACCCTCCGGGATTGGTTCGACTTCAGCTCTCTACGACTCACCAAGTTCACTACAGTCGCAGACCGATGCCAATAGTCATCCATATCCGCAATGGACTGGCGCCTATAGCGAAGAGGAGCATTATGAGCGAGACACAAACGCATATCCCGACTTCCTCCACGATTACTCTTCTGCTCCTTTTGCCGAATCTATACCCGATACCATCACCCCAGCGAGCACGGGTTTGTATCCGCAGCCGTCACAACAAGGCGCATTATACGGCTCCTACTATACTTCGGAACTGCTTAATGCAACGGGCTCGGCAGTGGCGACGAAGGTGTCAACCCCCGACTCCCAACAGCTGTATCAACATCCGACCCCTGATTCTACCCTCCACTCTCACACGCATACCCCAGACCACACGCAGCCACAGCGTGGGGTACAGCCGCAGCCGCAGCAAGCATACCAAGAGCAGCGACACCACCAGTCTCAACAAGCGCAGGACGTTCATGCAGTCCAAAGGAACCAAAAAGTACCACAGCAACAAGGCCAGCAAGTGCAACAACAGTTCCAGGGGCAACCACGGCCTCAGTCTCAGTCTCACCCTCCCGAAAACCAGCATCCGCAATATGTTCTGCAGCAATATCAGCACACGCAAAATAACACCCTTCCGGATCAACAGCGCCCATCAGTCGCCCAACAGTATTCCCAGCAACCGCCGAACACAAATGATACAAGCCCACCCAAAAGCCGAAAGCAGCCCCTGGGGGAGACTCGCGGATCCAATCTTTATACTACTAATCAGCTGAATATTCAGCACTATAAGCCGAAACCTCAAACTCCTTCCAGTTCGCCGGCGTCCGCGACACGACCCGATCAGACGCAGGCCAGCAGGAGCACCGGAGAGTTGTCCCCTCAAAGGGAAGGAGAAGCTTCGGGTAACAGCGTCTCTCAGGCTGCCCGAAGTTCCCAGAAATCGGCTATGATAGGGATGCCAAAACGACCATCACCGAATGTCAACACGATAGTTCGACCACCCCAGGCTATTTCTTTGGATAATGCAAATCCTAGGAAGCGCAAGCGTGGCAAGCGAGGCGGTAATGGAGGGTACTGGGCCATTGGGGAAGGGGACACTGAAGAGGAAAGCGAGGAAGAGGAGGGTGAGGGTTATAGTGGAGGTATCAGTGTCGGGGTACCAGGTTTGGGCGTGGTCAGTGCCGATGGAAAGGCGGAGAAAGGACCAAGATTGTGCGTTCCTCTCGTTTTCAATCTCTGGTTTTTGCTAACCGGAAATTTTCTCTCCTTGATCTTCTGGGCTCCTTCCATCAATGGAATTGGCGTCACCATGTGCGCTAACGATGACATCTTTCGGACATTTGGTTCCGTTGGCGGCTATGGGATGCCACTGGAATTATACCCCCGTTCCATGGTTCTGCTGCGCATATATCTACCTGACGTCGGCGAAATCCGTCTTTTTGACGACACCGGAACCCGCTCGTTTCACTCCGAACCATTTGATCCGTTGATTCCTTGGCGAATACGATTGATCTTTCCCATCAACAAAACGTTTCCCGCACTACTCCCGATTTTCTTCATCCTCGACTGCCTTCTTCCTGCCTCAAATCATCAACGTTCTGATATGTCATACAACATCTTTGTTCATGGAAATTTGCACCTCGACTTATCCATCGATCCGGCATTGGGTCCTCCCGGCTCCCCTTTCTGCACTGCCTCTGCGAATTCGTCTGTCCGGTGCCAATTCGCTCCCGTGCTTTGCCCCCCCTTAATTTGCCCCCTTCAATTAACCACAACGTGACACCTTCATCTGGGGCTCGGACACATGTGATCTTGTAGGCCCGGCGCCTGCAAGCATTGCAAAAAACTCAAGGTTTGTCCTTTGGTTCGATTAACGGCTTCACCGAGACTCCGCAGCAAATATCACGTTTTCTTGACGTTGTGGTATCACCTTCTGATGGGTCAACTGCTCGGAGTGCATTGTGTCGTTCAGGTCGTCATCCTCCGGCATTTCGTTTTTACGCCTAGTCTTGGGGTCCGCTACGGCATACCATAGCCTAGCGCTTCCGATGGGATAACCACACCAATCTTAGTGGAAAATCTTGTCCGGTTAACTTATCTCCAGCTATCTTTGAACCATTTACCGGCACACATTCCGTTATGTTTGAACGTCATACTAACCCGAACAACAGATGAAATGTAATTTTGCGAAGGATGACAACATTTGCGAAAGATGCAAAGCCGGTGGCCACGTTTGTATCGTGGAAGGTCGTAAACCGAGAACTGCTCCAAAGTAGGTGGAACCGCCTCATGTCCCACGAAAATTTACCTCCTCCGCCATTTTGACCATCTTCCCTGTCGGTCATTGATTATTTCACCCTCGTTCCGTTCTTGATCGTCTCACCGTAGACTGCGGATTTCTCGCCGAGAACCACTTGAGGGTTCTTTTGTGAGCCGTCTTAAGGACGGGCTCCCTCTGCCATACCTCTTCGTCAGTCTTTGGCCCCCTTGAAAGATGCCAAGCCTCAACAGATTGTCGTCCTCATCTTCCCTCTCTTCAAATTCATCTTCTTCATCTTCATCTTCCTCCCCTTCTACCTCGTCTTCGTCAAACTTGCGCTTACCGCTGCACCCTGGTTCCAGTAAACGCGAATACCTGCTCGCACAAATCAGACAAAAGGATGCTATCATCGAATCCCTCCTCAAACAAGTATGTGATTATCTCGTATCCATTGCCGCTGTTCTGATGGACTACAGCTCCATAATCCTTACCTTGCGACCCCTCTTTCTATCGCCTCCTACCGCATGGCGACTTCTCCCTCAGACCAGAATAATCGCAATGTTTTGGCTTGGCTGGACCGGCTTCAGTCGAGTGTGCGCGACGCGGGCAACACCGCAGGTCCAAACGTGTTCACGGAACTGCGTAACAAGGAAGAGGCTGAATCAGATGGCGATTCCGAGGACGAGGACCTAGAAGGAGAAAGTACTTCCAGTGATGCGGAGAAGATACAGGCTTCCCTGCCGGATGCCCATGTCCCATTGGGCTTGATAGCGAATCTGAGTATCAACAGCAGCAAGGTCAAAGGGAAGAAGGACCGTGTACGAGACGCGAATGTTACGGAAGAGGATCTGAACGATGATAACGTCGTGCGTTCACTTCTGGTCGTTTCCCAGGATTTCCATTTGACATGTCTGTCACCTCTAGGGGGTGGCTAACGAAACATACTTCATGCCAGGTAAGTCCTTTCTTTCTTCATAACACAGTATGTCATTGTCAAAATCGTTCCATGTGTACAGGCCCTGCTTCTGATCTGGACATCCGAGCTTCGCTCATAGAGCAACATAGTCCACCGGAGATACTGGTACATGGATTGGTCAATCTGGAGGATGTCCAGAAACTTTTCGATATGTATGTCAAATTTGTGGCTTGATTGCGTTAACATACGTTAATGGCATTTGCCCCCCAGATTCTATACATACGTCAACGTGAGTTCCCATTCTTGCTTTTCCCCGAGGACAAGCTCAGCAACGGCCGCGGCTAGCCCTTTATCTCTTTGCTCGACCCTGTGCTACATACACCCGCGTCGACTTTCGCCCGTTGCCCCTTCTTGTTCACTGTCGGTCAGTAATTGCTTGCTACATCACCTAAACATTGTCTAAGGGGTCATCAGTTTGCGCGATCTCTTCCAGATACTATGCAGAAAAGTCGGAGATATACCCCATTGCGATGCACTTCGCCAAACATTCCGCTGCAAATGCTTTGATTGATGGCTGGAAATCCGTGGAGCTGTGTCAAGCTTATATTCTTATGAGCATCTATGCGGTTCCTGCGAAAAGATGGGAGGAGGATCGGAGTTGGTTGTATACTGGCCTTGCCATTCGGTATGTTAGATCAGACTCACGTGTCCCGTATCTTTTCTGATCTTGATACCTCCAGAATTGCAACAGACCTCAACCTTCATCACGTTTCTTCTGCCAAGCCGAAGAACGAGAAGGAGGAGCGTGAGATGCTTAATCGCGCACGGGTTTGGATGCTATGCTTCAACTTGGATCGTTCCACCGCCACACAATTCGGAAAGCCTTCCACGATCAAAGAAGATTAGTGAGTGCTATGCATTTGGTCTCCTTAATAAACACCTAAACATCTGTCCTCCAGCATCGTTCGCAATGCTCAAGACTGGTACAAGAAATCGCAATACAATCTTCCGGTATGGAGCAGACTCTTTCTCTGGATTCGTTGCCGTCTGACTGCCATTCAGTATGACATCCACCTCTGCGCTTATTCAGCGTTACTTCAAATCGTGGCCAAGTTCCATGACGAGATCTTCAGTGATCCTTCTGCTCCGAGTGGCCTTAATAAGGTCAGTGATTCAGTCGAGGAACCTCTGGCTGTCAACTGACGTAAATGTAGAACGTTGATTTCCGAAAGATAACGATGAAGCATGATGGATACTTGACGCAATATCATAATGAGTGGCTGAAACGCTTCGAAGCAGGTTCAGACCCTAATGGTATGTACAGTTTCGAGAGGTCACAAGCACGTAGTGACATCGTCTCTAGATCCTGGTTGCGTCTTCCGTTGCTCATTGTTGCCATTGTGAGTGATCATCCAAATCTTTAAACTGGGACAATTCGAACCTGACCTTTCCCCTTCCAGTTTGGTCGGCTACTCTCGGCTTGTCATGTTCTCATTCGGATTCCAGCAAGCGTTCCAACGCGGCATCGAGCGCAGTGATCAGGTGTTTTTCACTAAGGTATGCATATCTATCAAGTTGCCTTTTATTCACACTCACTGTCCCGCAGTGCTTGGAAGCCGCCAAATCGGTTATCAAGAATATGATCGAGGGGTTAGCCCCAAGTGGGTATATGCGCTATGCTCCTGATGGTAAGCCCTTTCCTCTCTAGGGAGGCCTCGTGTGACTGAGCCAAACCCATGGCTGCAGGTCATTTCGTCTTCGCTTCTTTTGCATCAGCCTTCCTTCTCAAGGTGTGTACCTCGTTGTGTTCAATTTGTCACACGACCTAACTTGATGAGGATCAGTTGTTGAGACCTGAATTCGCTTCGCTCCTCAGCAAAGAACAAGAGAGCTGCATCTTCGAGTTAATTGGGCGGTTAATCCAGACGCTCAGTTCTCCAAAGATCGCGATAGACGATAGGCATACACCTAAACTCTATGCTCGCTTTTTGGCTAGTCTCCTTTCCCGTCACCGTCGTGATGGAGCAACTGTTGGCCGTCTTCACCCCAACCCGCCGAGTCACCTGCAGACCGAGAGTGCTGGTGGGAATCAGATGCCTCCAGGTTCGGTGACAATCTTCTCTGTGGCTCAACAGCCACAAACCTCGATGCAGCCTGATCAAAACCTCGGTTACAACTCGAATGGAATGCAGACTCACGCTCAGAACCTTCAGACTCCTATCTATCGCCCGGAAGCCACTTACAACTCGGGTACAGGCCCTATACATTTTGGATCTGACATGGAACTCGCCGTCCTTGGCAATAGCTACTCGCCTGACGAGGAAATGCTTGCGACCATGCAAGCTATCAAGAATCCTTCCTGGTGGCAGAACATGATGATGCCTGGGTAAATTTCCCGTCCCCACTGCTTGTCGACGTCTCGAATGCTTACCGCATATGACAGATTCTCCTGGACACCTGATCCTTCACCATCACCACCCAACGCTATGGGACAACATGCCACCCCGCCGTCCTATCACCCTGCCATGCAGCATCAAGGCGTGGGCATGCCGCAAACAATGCACAACGGGTTCAGTTCCTTCCAACCGGTCCAACTCCCCATGATGTGAAATGGCTCTCTGTTTTTGTTTAGGTTGTTTAAGTTCTGGGATATCGCTTTCGAAACTGACATGGACACTTGCGCTTTTAGTGTAGCCGTCTATAGCTGTGATTAACCACTTTGACAACATACTGTACTGTACATGTTTCTATATTCCGTTCCTGTAAAACGACTAGAAAATTTGTCTTGTATTTTAGGTTGGGTTTCCTGAACGCTTACATTGGCATCACTAACGCTTGAGATGTCTCCGTAAGCGTGCGAACAAAACACTCTGCTTACTCTTAACCCCCAACTCTCACGTAATCTAAATTCCTTCATGGTTGAACTGCTTGAGTTCGTCCCTACATCCATTGTAATCTTCCTACTGACATGGTTTTAATCTGACCTCTGCCATCATTAGGATCGTACCTTTCAGTCAAGTTCTCAGCCATTTCCGGTTTTTCCTGACATTGCGATCGGCAGAGGGGTACTATCGTTCTCTAATACTTTTCAGGTTATCCACGGCCCAAGATAACCCAAAGTATGATCAAGCGACCGGTGGAGAACAACCAGAACCCGGTTCAGGGGCAAGAGTTTCGGACCCATCGTATCAACTAAATACCAATTCTAAACAACTCTACGCTATGGAAGCAAGTTGTCCGCATCTAGGGGCTGACATGTCCCATGCCGAAATAGAAGAATGCGATAACAGCGTGGTTGCTGTTTGCCCATGGCACAGGTCCGTCAGATGTGCCCGCCATTTCTTATCCCGACATTTCTGATAACGCTGGGTCAGATATGATTTTGATTTACGCACAGGGAAGAGTGAAACTGGATTGAAAGCTTGCACTTTTGCAGTACACGTGACTGCAAATACCAAGGCTGTGGAGATGGTATCAATCGAGGTGCCTGAGGAAGGATCTGGCTGGCGCTTGGTTGAACTACGACCTGTTTCCGAAGGTGCACTGCAACCATTTACCCTCCGAGCACGACAAACTAATTGATGATCTTTACGTCCAGAGTTCGCTGATCCATCACCCGTTTCATCTCCAAACGTCAGGGATAATAATGACCTCCAGGATAATAGTGCATTACCAGTCAAAGATGAACCTGTGGTACCGCTTAACGATCCACCAAAGACGCTAATGCAGTGGGCCGTTCTGATCTTGAATACCCCTAATCCTACCTTGAAGGTACGCTTAATTGCCGCAGGAAGCTTATTGGTACTTTCGTTGAGGTTTGTGCACACAGGTGGAACGCACAAAGCACGCTGTGCATCTATTCAGGACGGGCAAACTGAGTTCCATCGGGCATAAGTCGCCCAATGCGCCACAACCGCCAGAAGTGCCTTCTCGTGATGCGTCTTGGACACGCAATCTGAAGGCCGACCCAGCCAAGGTGAAGAATAGGAAAAATAGGGCGGTCATGCTACACGCTCTAGCAAATATTGAACAATGGGCGTAAGTTTGTTGTACACCCTGTCCACTCCAGGAAGCTTAGGTGACCTCATTCAGTATTGACTTGGCGTGAGTGCATTCGATGACATCCGACCAAGATGAGGAAGGATATAACGCTTGAGATCGACAGGTGGGACATCATGGCCCGGTTCGGAACGTCACATCCTGACATACCATCTGCCTTCTTCCACGATTTTACCAAAATGGCCCTTGACGAAGCCAAGCACTTGTATGTCACTTAATTTGCCTACGCCAATGCTGATATTGACCTCTACTACTGATCAGCTCTCTTCTTACGTCTCGTTTAAGCGCAATTTCTCCTTCCACACCATACGGAAGCATGCCAGTACATGCCTCCCTCTGGGAATCTGCTACCACAACTGCGCATTCTCTTCGTGCTCGTCTCGCCATCATACATCTTGTGCATGAGGCCCGAGGACTTGATGTCAATCCAGGCACGATCGAGCGGTTCCGACGTGCAGGGGATATGGACACGGTCAGAGTTATGGAAATTATCCACGCGGATGAGGTTACACATGTGACTACTGGACATCGATGGTTCATGTGGATCTGCGAGCAACAAGGGATTACCCGTGACGACGGTGGCGTGGTTAAAGCGTTTAGAGAAGAAGTGAGGAGAGGTTGGAGAGGTGAAGTCAAGGGGCCGTTCAATGTCGAAGCAAGAGAAATAGCAGGAATGACAAGGGAATTCTATGAGGATCTGCGGGGGGAACTTGGGATTGGCGAACTGGATGGTCCCAAAGAGAAACTCGGGAAAGGGACGCAATCGGGTGGTGATGTCGGGAGTTGGGAGGGGTTTAATGGTGCTCCCGCAGACGTTCCCGTAGAATACGAGGAAGGTTCCGGGAAGGGAACACCTGTCACCAGTCGAGATCCAACACAAATTTCGAGGGATCTTGGCCCTTAAAGTACTGGATTGAAGGAACAAATTCTCGAATTGCAAACATGGCTGCGTACTCGCCGCGAGAGTTCGCAAAACCTGCTGTTTGGAACTGTTGGAAGCGTTCAAAATATATACTAATATCACAGAGTTTCCAGTCTGCAAGCACCTCGCATATTGCTGGGGATGCTGGGGATAGAGGTTGATGGACGTGGAGCCCCAGGATAGGGCTCATACTTGTCTGCGCGAATACGAATGGATCCATTCGGACAGTCTGTGCGGATGGTAACTATATGATAGGACATTAGCACCATATGAGTAGGATGCAGTAAGTGAACTGACCACAGCGACAGACTTCGCTGTAATAATTACGAGCTCGTGTAAAAGAGGAAACCTCCTTGCAACCGCAGCAAGGTTGGTCAAATCAAGCGTCTCCAATCCGACTCTGAGGTACACGAGCGAAGAATGGAAAGGCCTTTCAGAAAATAAATCAAGTATCTGTGATAGCTGCCTTGACGAGAAATAATGACCAGACAAACATAAACGCGCCAGGGTATTGATGGAGCGGCGCAAGAGCATCGAGGTGACGTCAATAGGTGCTGATGCGGGAAGGTAAAGCGTCTCCAGATTGGATAAGACAGTCGGCATGCTGCCTTGTAACAACCTGCTCATGAATGACCAGGCTGCGATTCTCGCCTTTCTTTTAGCTTCGTCGTCGAGTGAAAGGTCCCGTTGTTGAGGTGGGATGAACTTGACGTGGAGCAATGGAGAAGAATGGGTCTCGACGAACTGGAGCAGGGAGTCTGAAGAAAGGATAGTCTCGTCAAACCTCATGTCAAGCTCAAGGTATCGCAGGTTTGGAAACGTAGCGAGGGCATCAAAAAGTCCGTCAAGTGGCGTTGATGACGAGGAAGAAATAGTCAAGACGTGGAGAGAAGATGTGAATTTGTTGATGAAAGGAGCAATTGTCTCAGCCAAGACATCGATGCTCGCTCTTTTTGACCAACTGGGTTCTTGTCCATCCAGTCCGCAAGCAGCCTCCTGAGAGACCTCGTAGTCGAAATGGAACTTGAGCTCTTCAAGGTATTCGAAATCAACCAATGTCAGGAGATGTTTGAAATTAGGAAGTTGGGCGTGTAAGACTAGTTTTCGAAGCTTCCGAACGGAATTCCGGGCAGTCATTAGGAATACCTCAGAGTCCCTGTTGAGAGGAAGGTCACGCCACTCGAAAGAATACGAAGTAAGGTTTGTCATGTTAGAGAGTGCGTTGATCATAAGCGCCAGGACTTGAGTAGGTGCAAACAACGAAGGATCCTTTCTCTTGGATGTCGATATCGAGATGTGAGATTCTGGGTTGGGTGCTGGTTTCTTGCTGGGAGCCAGGTTAAACCAGGTTCCGATGTTTGATAAGAGCTTCCTCCTGGTTGTCTTCAGGCTCGAACCTCGAAATAATTGACTGCGCTGGACAAGGAAGTTGATGAACCATGCTTGGATGTGAAGTTTTTGGACGTGTTGGGCGATGTATGGCTCCCTAGTAATTGTGAAGTGGTTTTGGTCAAGCGTCAACCCAAAGTCATGGGAAATGCAATATGCCCCAGCTTACTGCAAACGTTCCAGACAATGCACCATCTCCTGATTCAACACATTCCACCGGATGTCTCCATATCGTTCATGCAGGACAATCGAAAGAAAGAATCGACTGACAGACAAGAGCCTGGGTCGCTCATTATCCGGAACGTAGCTCGCGATGAGTTGCCAAATTTCGTAAGGAACAAAATTGACGATGAAAGCCATGGCTTTCGAAGTTGGAGACTTAGTGGCCTTGGTTGTAGCTCGCAGACTATGCATGTCGGCCCTGGGAGCGCACTTGGAGAGCTACTGCATCGCCTTCGGTCAGGTAAGTACCTGCGTGTGTCATGGATTAAGCGCCTGATGAGCGCTCGCCAAGCTCAGGCCAAGCCCCTTTCTAAGTCTTAAAAAACGCCTAAGTCGGCCTAATTACAGGATTCTTAGCAAGTTTAGGAAGCGTCCAAGACGGGTTGTGTTGGCGTCCGAACTCAGAAGAATACTTATTCTTTATCTCTTCATCAACCCATCCTATGTGGGCCTAGAAATGTGTATGAATTCGCGTTTTGGGGTTTCTAGTCACGCCCAACCCTGTGGCGACGGCCGACTTGAAAGCGCTTTCTGCTATCTTTAGTGCACCATCACCCATGTGAACCCGGATCCGCAGAGCCCAAATACTGAGAAGATCTGGGTTGTTGAAATTTTCCGAAACGTCACCATGGAACTCGCAGGAGTCGAATATGGCATATTGCAAGAAGACTGCAGTACGACTGATGAATTGCTTGTACCGATAGCAGGCGATGGTTGATTCATCATATGTAGTTGTACCTGTCCGCGGAGAGGCATAAGATCTTGAGGCCAGGAAGGTTAAGACGTTGGAGAGTCTTGTCCATCGACGACTCAGAATAAACCCTGAGAAATTGGAGGTTCGGCAAGGTGGCAAGTGGGCGGGGAGTAGAGTTGACCAGCGCGTATGGGTATCGACAAAACTCCAAAGAGCGCCCGTGCCTGCTTACTCGGTTGTTGACCATGAGTGACGTCTGCAGCAACGGGCTTAATCTTGGGGTCACAAGGCTTTGGCGGATTTGCAGCACACTAACCATGAAAGAGCCAAAATTCGTTGCTGAACAAGTGAATGGAAATTATCCAAATTTGTGTTTATTTCCTAAGGTATTGCTTGGAATTAAGCCTAAGCATACATAGGCGGTGTGCATATGCCATTCATTGATCGCAGAGTGAATCTGAGCCATTAGCCCTAACCATCACTGCTTTCCATGCCTCCAAGACCGCTGATCCAGAGGCGGTTGTGTTCCACAAAATCCTGAAATTGTGAAACGTGAAACCTGTCGCCGGCCTTCCGAGATCCCGCAAGGGAACTTTGTGCTGTGAGGGTTCGGCGACGAACTGTGCTTGGATTTGAGGTCTCTGTACATGCCGTGGGATCGATGGGTCCCTAGATCAATAAGCGGTGAGCCCCCTCCAGCACTTGTGAGACTTACTGGAGCCGATGGAGGTGTCGAATCATGCCCGGTCCAAGATAGTCCAACGAATATCCCCATAGCGGCCATGGAGGACTATGGAGAGGAAACAGTGAAAGGCCTGGCTTTCAAATGCTCGGTTTTTGGTATGATGTTCGTGATGAACTCCCGGATATCGAAAGGAATTTTGTCACCGTTTGTTGGCATACCTCAAGGACGTGAAAGAGTGCGAAACCCTTGCGCATAGCCATGGATGCAACTTAAGGGTGAGAAAAGGGGATTTCTGCTATGCAAGGCACGCCCCCGGTTCATACCACAGCCACGGTGCAAACGTCGACCGCTGGAAGACAGAAAACGTCTACCTGGTGAGGCGATCTGTGTCAGTGTTACTGGATGTCCGATGAATTTGATGCGCGGCGATGTTGTGCCAGCATTCTCAAAGATGACGGAAAAGGAGGACACAAGTGACACGGCTCATCATTCTCAGATAGACACCTGAAGATGGTGATATCGACGCAAATCATAGCAACATCTGAATCATGTATGCATTGACTAGGTTGGAATTCACAGTAATTATACTACTCATCTTTCATAACCGCCTCAATTTTAAGTGCTTGGATTTTCTTTCTTAGGTTGACCCATATAGGAAAACCGCAGAGGAAAGTGGAGATAAGATAGTGTACCTGAAGTTATGGGGCTGATTGAGACGATAATATATAGCTGAAGAGATGCGAACTTACCCCGAGGCCAAATCCGCTGCGATGTTTATGGCAGAGATGAATCGTGTACAAGCACTCAAGCACACGCAGTCCGATGCCCACATGCACGTATTTCCGTACTTTTATAAGTCCAGCAATTTGATGAACAAAATCCACGGCGCCAAGACGTGGCGAAGAGCGGTTTGGAGGGACATAGAGGCAGCAAACTAGGATAATGCCCATGCAGGCGGTTACGAGGGCGCTTAGAGGAAAGTAGAAGGTAGTGATCTGGGGTGCTTCGATCTGGGTACAAGAATAGAACAATCGTTGAATACTGAATGATCACGGTAACGATGCCTTGAATCCTCATACCATTCCCAGTCCTTCTTGCGCAAGTACTTTCATTTCCAAGAGCCTGGGCTTGACCTCCTCGTAGCCTCTGAGAGGAGGTTCAATCGGAATATACACTACTTTCTTCCCGCCTTTCTTGAGGGCGCATTTCAAGGTCATGCCCTGACGGGTAGGGGGTAATCATTGTCAATCCTGAGGAGTAAACGTGTATATGTGAGCAATATACGTGCCTTAGAATCGATGGCGGTCATTTCGGCGCTCGTTATGATTTCTTGCACACTGCCGTACCATTTCGCATACGCGACAAGCGTGTCTGGGTGGTTGGACATGTACATCTGCAGGAAACTAGATTTCTCTGCCACGGGGTCGATCTGCTGGGACATATGAAGGAGAGTTGGGATAGGATCCAGAAGACAAAGGCGGGCGTTTGAGGACCACTGGGAGGGCTAAGAAGGAACTGGCTGTCTCTGGTCTCGTGCAGTCCCTTGCTATTTTATAATCGCTATTCCACGTGACGGACAGCAACCCACGCAAGTGTTTAGACTGGTATGCAGAGTCATTTCATCAACTAGGTATAGTTGGTGTGACTTAGTCGGGGGACTTCAGTAACAGAGACGCGGTGTTGCACAATACGAGCGAGGGTCAGAACAGGATCCTGGATCAGAAACGCCACCCAGACCGAGAACACCATATTTGCCATCAACCTCCGAAACAAATAACGCGCTGTGACGCCATCGCCAGAAAATGATTCCTGTCAGTGTCCGAAGCACACTCCCGGCACCAATTCCCTCATGCTTTCCCGTGCGGCCAGGAGCCTATGTGCTAGACACTGTATCTCTAGGCTCTACTCGACAGCCGCAGATATATCTTATGATGGTGAGAACTACCAAAGAAATCACTTTCAGGTACTCACTCGACATAATGGTTGCTCAGTTTGTGTAATTGGCGGAGGTCACGCAGGCTGCGAGGCTGCCGCCGGTGCTGCGAGAACAGGAGCACGAACACTTCTCCTCACCCAGAAGCTGGAAACCATTGGTGAATTGTCATGCAATCCTTCGATTGGAGGTGTTGGAAAGGGCACATTAGTGCGTGAGGTGGATGCTTTGGATGGTATAATGGGCAGGGTTTCAGGCAAGCAGGGTGTCTTTCCACCAAACGTTGTATCTGGTCTCTAAATTGCCCCTAGATAAGGCTGGTATCCAGTTCCAGATGCTTAACCGTTCTAAAGGCGCTGCTGTGTGGGTTAGTCGATGGCAACCGGGACAACGGAAAACCTCAGCTTATGCCACCACCAGGGACCCAGAGCACAGATAGACCGCATTTTATATAAGCGTCATATGCAAGGAATTCTCCATAACTACCCCGGCCTGGATATAAGGGCCGGAAGTGTATTTGACCTCGTCCTCGACCAGTCCACCGCTCAACCCGGGAGATGGGCGAAGGTCGTTGGCGTAAGACTAGGTTTGTCTTCCAGCTGGCAATGTCACCCTTTTGCCTTATGAACAATGTCCTAGATACCGGGGAGGTCATCAACTGCTCCCAGGTCGTCATTTGTACTGGTACATTTTTGGGTGGAGAGATACATATTGGTACGCCCCGACTTTGCGCTATGTTTTGAGCACGTCTGTAATTATCCATTCTTAGGGATGAAGCGATTTCCAGCGGGGCGAATAGGCGAGGCGCCATCAGTCGGACTGTCAGCATCCCTCAACGCCGCCGGCTTCAGACTTGGTCGACTACAAACCGGTACTCCCGCACGATTGGACGGCAAAACCATCGACTTCTCGAATATGCTCAGACAAGATGGTGATGTCGTACCCGCGCCCTTCAGCTTTCTGCACAGAGTAGTTGATAATGCAGTAAGTCGCTCCCATATTCTGCTTTCAGTGCAAGTGGTACTCAGCGTCCGCCTAAAGAACAACCAAATTGCGTGTTATCAAACAGCTACTACGCCAGAAACGCACAAGATCGTCAAGGACAACTTACACCTCAGTTGCCACATACAAGAAACGCGAAAAGGTGAGCGTCCAACCCTCCGTGGCTTGGATCAACTTACAAGCGGTGATTTCAGGCCCGAGGTATTGTCCTTCACTCGAGGCTAAGATCCTGAGATTTGGCCACAAGAATCATCACACAGTGTGGCTAGAGCCTGAAGGCTATGATTCTGGTGAGTTACTTCCGTACCTGTCGGCGGCATTAACAACCTTGCTGCAGACGTTATATATCCCAATGGCATCTCATGTAGCATGCCAGAAGAACTGCAGGAGCCAATGATGCGGACGATACCTGGTCTTGAGAACGTCAAAATGGTCCGACCTGCATATGGCGTTGAGTACGATCATGTAGATGCCCGGGAACTAGCACGTACGTTGTTTTGGGCGTGGTTCACTTTTGGTGCTATTGACACGCTTCTGTAGCGACTTTGGAAACGAAGCGCATCCAGGTATGCTACTTTGTGGAACCTGACTTATTATATGTTCATGCCGAAGTAGGGCTTGTTCCTTGCAGGTCAAATTAATGGTATGTTACAGTCATATAAGAGGCTCTAGTCAAGGGCTCACAGCTTCTCTAGGAACCACTGGATATGAAGAGGCTGCCGCACAAGGCATTGTAGCCGGAATTAATGCCGGTCTCTCTGCTCTCCATAAACCACCGCTCGTTCTCACCCGTGCAGATGGCTACACCGGTGTCATGATTGACGATCTCATTGTGAAAGGAGCTGAGGAACCTTGTATGTGTCTCCAATCTTCGTCGGAAGGAATCGCTGCTAAGTGTGAGGCGGGTGATAGACCGTATGTTCACTTCAAGGTCAGAATATCGCATGACCATCCGAAGCGATAACGCTGATTTGAGATTGACCGAGAAAGGTTCGTGTGTGGGTTTCCCTGAGTGATGGAGCACGAAATTGATGGTGTTTGACGGACAGGAAGACAGGCGGGCGTTGTCTCTGACGATCGCTGGTTTGCGTTTCAGAAGACCAAGAGTGAGATCGGGGATGCCGTTACTTTGTTGAAATCTGTCGCTATGAGTCCACAGGTGACGTTAATTGACCCACCCTTCCTCCGAAATTACTCACAATCATCGTAGAAGTGGAATTCATATGGTTTCACAGTGCAGAGGGATGGCATAGTGCGGAGGTGTGCAATTATAGCTCTCGAGCACACTAAACACTTACAGAAGAACAACAGTGCATACGAGATGCTCAGATACCCAGGTGTTACTTGCGCCAAACTTATCTCTGTGATCGAACGGCTCGGAAAAATGGATCCCCAGGTTCTTGCACGAGTGGACATTGATGGTTCGCTTCTTTTGTCCGTCTCTTCTCTGACACCTGACGTGTTGCTGTTAGGCCGCTATAGCGCTCATCTCCTGCGTCAAGAAGCCGATCTTCGTATTTTCATGGAGGACGAATCGTTGCTTCTGGACCCCCAAATGGATTACTCGCAGGTGGCTGGACTTAGCTCCGAAGTGAAAGAACGTTTGTTTGCTGTACGCCCTACGACCATTGTATGTGAAAACAATCGCTCTTGATTTTTGATTTCGGCCCGATCCATGGCTGTGACTGATGCAATTGATGATTGATGTATTTATTTTGGCAGGGTGCAGCCAAGCGTATGGAGGGTATGACTCCCACTTCGATCGTTTATCTCTTGAGACACGCAAAAAGGACTTGGAATCCGGAGAAGATGGCTGCTATCGCTACAGCTACGAGTGCAGATGCTGGTGCTGGTGTCGAGGTTGCCGAGAGTACTGTTACTGCGACGTTGATTTCTCGTATCTGACAATCAAAGATCTTATTTTGATTCATTACTATATTCCCCGAACGCCGGATCAGTCGTTTCGCATGAGTGTGCTCTTCAGCGCATATTAGAGCAATTCCATCAAGGGGGTTGTTTAGTAACGCTGTCAGGAGGACGTATATTTAGGACAGAATGCACGTTTGGAAGCTTATCCATATCCCCACCTCTATTCGAAGGACAGGCAAGAAACAAGATTCGTTCAACCAGTCAGGCACCTCAGCTTTCATGAATATGACGACCGCAGTGACTACCTCTCCTCCCTCTTTCCTCGCCTCTCTCGCTCAATTCGAGAGCTACGATGCGACACCGGTCATTGGTACCGTCTTTCCCAACAAGACGACACAACTTTCAAATCTACTCGAAGCACCGAACGCAGACGAGTTGATCCGTGACCTGGCAGTGCTCGTGTCACATCGTGGTGTCGTATTTTTCAAAGACCAAGGTATCACGATCGAGCAGCAGAAGATACTCGCACAGAAACTAGGGGAGTTGACAGGCAAGCCCAAGACAAGCAAGTTGTATATGCATCCGATTTCGAGGAAAGATGCCGAGTTTGGGCGTGAGGTTTCCGTTATTACATCGAAAGCGTGAGTGTATTTTTGGGAAATAACACAGTCCGTGTTCATTTCATGGTGCTTTATAGCGCTGTTAATAAGTCTGGACACCTGACTAAGTCGAGAGCAAGCGGCGGATGGCATTCAGACAACACCTATGAGAATGTACCTTCCGACTATGCTGTATGTGGACCCTCTGGACGTACCAAGCTGTAGGCTGACTTTTGATAGGTCCTGAGAATGCGCACACTACCTTCTGGTACGTTTGCTGCGACTTTAAGCATTAAACTATTCACTAACTACGCTGTTTTGCTCAGTTGGCGGCGATACCTTGGTGAGTAAAGCACAGCAGTTCGGCGGGTCAACGCAATTTAACTTGCCAACTAGTGGGCTAGCGGTTACGAAGCCTACGACCGTCTTTCTCCTGCCTATCAAAAGTTCTTGGAAGGCCTGACTGCCACCCACGACGGGAGCATATTCAATGAGGTGGGATTCATTCTTCTGCCCTGGTAGACGCGATCTGACTTAACTCGGGTTCACAGCACGCTAGGAAATTGGGCATTGAAATAAACCAGGATCGAGGTGCGCCGGAGAACAGTAGCACAGAATTGACTGCCGTGCAGTGAGTTGCTTGACCGTATGGATTAGCGAACGCTGTTAACCGTTGCTGCTCCAGCCCTGTTATCATTACGAACCCTGTTACAGGGTTTAAGACACTCTTCGTCAACAGAGCGTAGGTTCTCAGTGGGTTGCATTTATTGCGAGCCTGACAAATATTCGAAAAGATTTACGAAGAGAATCAATGAACTCACGCCTGACGAATCCGACAATCTGCTAGACTACCTGCACAGACATATCTCGGAGAATCATGACCTTCAGGTGAGGTATCGCTGGCAGGCTAATGACGTCGCTATTTGGGATAACAGAGTCACTCTCCATACCGCAACGTATGCTGTTTTTCCCACTGCATACGGGCAATTAGTTGCTGAAGCGTATTCCTAGTCACGATTTTGACGAGTACCGCGAGGGCTATCGTGTCATTAGCCTGGGAGAAAAGCCATCGTTGGACCCGAACTCGAAGTCTCGCCGCGTTGCTCTTAACATTTGATGAAATGAGGTTATTAGGGTCAAGGGATGTTGTCAAGTCTTTTGCAGATTATTTATTACTCGTCTGGTCTCATGCTATGTATAGTGAGGTATATACGTAAATATATATCACTCAGTCCTGCGTGACATCTGCAACTAAGCCCCACCTCTCCTGGAGAGGTTCAACCGTTCCTCATCTGCGTCTATGAATCTCTGGGGCCTTGCGACTTGCGTAACTTCCTTGTTCCTGAAAACAAAGATCATGTTCTTGTTCTCGCGGTAGAGCTTGTCAATGTCTTCTAGGTGACGGTTAGCCGTCTCTGGGTAGACAAGCCAGATGAGCTGATAGGATCAATACGTTAGTCGGAGAAACCAGTGGGGCAGGGAAAACGTTGCGTAAGCTCACAGGGACGAAGATGGCGTTGAAGACTACCCAGATGATGTAGAATCTCCATCCAAGGTTAGCAATACCCGTAGGTGTGATTTGGACGACAATATAGTTAGATATCCTGAGAAGTCGATCAGCCGTAGTCACTTGATGAGTATTCGGTCTCACCAATTAGATGCAGTTCCCAGGGCTGCGCCCTTGGTCCTCATGGAAAGACTGTTAATTTCGGTCGGGTATAGCCATGGAACACCCTGGAAGGTGGATAAGATCACCGGAAGCCTTGAACAAGCGCACCTACTCACCTGCCAGCAGATTCCGAAGAAGACATAGTACAAGAAGAAGAATGCAGTTGCGCCTGCGCCGTATTTCTCACCCAAGCCGGGATCGTTCGCCTTGGAAAGCAACGCGGCAATGAGGATGTAACAGACGCATTGACCTGCAGCACCCCACATCATGAGCTTTCTACGACCAGCCGTTTCGATGAGCAGGAGGCCGAAGAAGGAGAATATGAGGTAGGAAACGGAATTGCATGCAGCGAGTAAGCGAGACAGATTGTTTGAGAGGCCAACAGAGTTTTGGAGGACAAGAGGAAGGCTGGAACGAAACAAAATGAGCACCGGGAAAGGATCGTTGGAAGGTGGGGCTCACTAGTAACTTGTTACGTTGATTCCGACCAGCTGTTGCATCCATTGGGTACCTAGAACGAGGTGTCAGAGCGTGACGGTCAAAATGAAAGCGTGGAAGCCACATACCTGCACCGAGAATTAGTCTCCTCATCATACCAGTATCACCCGTATTCCCTTTCAGGATATCCCTCCAGTTAGGGGCACCCTCCCTCTCGATCCTGACAGCCTCCAGAATTTCGTCTCTCTGCGTCAAGATGTATTCATCCTTAGCACTTGCGTGAGCACCTTCCAAAGCAACCAACACATCGATGCCCTCCTCTTCCAAACCATGGGCGAGGAGCCATCGTGGGCTTTCAGGTAACCAGGGTATGGTGCTGATCAAGATGATAGAGAAGACAAGTTGGAATGCGATGGGGAATCGCCATGCGAGGCTGCCCTCAACGAAGCTGAAACCGTATGTCATCCAATTACTCAATGAGAAACCTGCGATATTCATGCTAGTGGAATGCGTTAGCTATGATTCTTGAATGAACAGGAACACTCACATCATTTCAAAGACGACCAATTTACCTCGCCACGTCGGCTTTGACGTCTCACTCTGCCAAACTGGGGCAGTAGCCGTGTTGATACTGTGATTCTCTAGAGTTAGGTAGACTGCTTTCTGTTCTTTGAATAGTCGACCACGGACCCATTTCCAAAACCTGGATTGCACAATTCAGTTTGGGAGGGATCGTACTATCAGATGTGATATGAGCCTACCTGTGATCAGTCTCGCAACAATCATTTGTGCCACAGAAAAGGAGCAAGTCTGAAGAATGGCGCCTATGGACATAATGATGACGCCCCAAATGAAGGTTCGCTTTCTACCATATCGTTCACCTGAAGATCTCGGATTACTACCTGGTTGAGCGCTTGCGGATATGACCAGCACGCACCGAAAATGAAGGTTGACATAGCTCCGAAAAAACTAGAGCATTCCACATTAGCGGTGCAATCGGCCATGCTCGGATTTGAGTTCACCATCCAATATCATATAACGATACTATAGTCCCCTGCAAATTGGGGTCCGGATTACCCATGGTTTCGAGGAAGTCTTGCGTAACAATAATTCCACCAAATACCCCCTGATCGTAGCCTTGGCGGACCAAGTATTAGAAAGTTAGACTGACTGGATGTTTGAAAGACTCACCGAACAAAGTCATCGCTGTGGTGCACGCTACAGTCACCCAGATGTTCAGCTGGGTTCCAGTCATTCCAAAGTAAGGCTTCTTCCTAGTCTTAGCCTCCAACTCTCCCTGTCCTGTCGTTTCATCGTGTTGACGATCGTGCCCCCGGTCTGCACTGTCATCGGATTTTTCAAAGCTCATAAGAAATTCTGATCTCGTAAGGCGAGGATGGCCTGGCGATGGGATACGGGAAAGGGGAATGCACAAGGTCGAAGCAGCAGTAATCACCTAGCTTTAGCCCGGGCTAATTCAGCTTCATCGCGTGCCAACCTCCGATATTTATATGAAGAATTCGAAGCAGCCATTAGCGATGATGCGGCTAAGCTCCAATGGCGTTCTTTGGATCGGTGGGTCTTCAACGCACGAGTTTCCACGCGCGTCCTGGTGTGCAATATCTATAGCTCCTTCAGTCGAACGGTCCGAGAATAGCGTACAGAAGTCGTTAAGGAAGCTGAACTGCGATAAGCGAGAGGTCAGGCTGAAGTTTATGCCTCAATGAGAAATGTATTTTCTCCATTTGAACAATGGAATTGCTCACCCGGAAGTTTGGTTGGAGGAAGTATGACCTTGACCACCACGCAGTCCTTGGGGTTTTTGAGAAGCCGGAAGTATAGAGTAGTCTAGCCCAGGTGATCTTCACCTCGACCCTGAAGCCTATTGTTCACACAGTGCTCATGGTTATCCCCGAGCGCAAGAACAAGTAGCCCTTGACTAAGTTGATCCAAGGAGGAATTTGTAAAAAGTCTTTCACACAAATAAGTTGTGGACCGCTGTGGAGCAGCCGGTCGGCGTCGGCTAAATACTTCACACCACATTAATGATACATAGGTTCGTCACGAGGCAAGACTGGGCAACGGTGAAGCCGGAACGCTGAAGCTCTGAAGCTTCCCACAATTTAGGAGCCTTCACTCTGCATATCTCGTACGTACTTCGATCCCCCGCCGCATCACATCCTCGAAGCCAAAGCGATCCATAGATTTCAATGAAGCCTGCAGATCGGAGCACTAGCAGAAGCTCTACATACTACCCTTGGAGCGACCCTTTTCTTCTCAACCTCTGTTGTCAAGGCCCCATGAACGAAATGGTCCTAAAAGAGCAGCTCGTTCTTATCGTTGACTTGTGCGGCGCTCAGGCGACTTTACTAGGGAAGAATCAATTGATGGAAGAAACTTTGTCGCCTTCAAATGGTCAAGTGATTACCCTAGGATGTTATTCGACCATATGCCACCGTCACCCACGATTACGGTTACTAGAATATAGGGGTCCTGAAGGACCCATCGTTTAGAATTTCGTCTGTGCTCGCCTTATTAATCATTCAGTTTGCATCTTCTGTTCCTTTTCGTGCAATGCAATCTATGAAATTCCCAAATATTATTTAATCATCATTCACCAATACCAACAGGAAGAAGCACAGTAGCAACTATGTAGGTACGTAAGGTGGTATCCACGAAAATCCAAGAAAAGAGACAGGAGGCAAGTAGATGCACGTCAACACGGAAAACACGAGAGAGGTAAGGATCGTAAGTACGCATGTAAAAAACTCTACAAGAAGTATGCCACAAAAAAGAAAACAACGAATGATGAGTCGAGTCGAGTCGAGTCGCGGGGGAGGGAAAGGAAAACCGGAGAAAGCATGCATGCACCATGCACTGCGAGAAGAACAAGATAAATAGATCAAAAATGAGAATAAAATAACGAGAAGAAAACCCGCAAAAGAGGTGGATATATTATCTCTATCGTCCTAATCCCAGACCGGAACCAGCAGGAGTTTTCCGCGCACCAACACCAACAGTCCTCTTCATCTCATTCTCAAGATACTGCTGCCTCGCAGCGGCCGCTGCGCGCTTACTCTCTGCCACAAACTCCTCTGGCAACTTGGGCACTGGAGGCACCTTGGGCACAGGCGGAATCCGCTCCCCACGCTCGTCCAACATCGCCTCGACATGCTTGAGGAACCGCTGTCGCGCCTCTCCGCTCTTCTCCGTATCAAGGAAGCTCGCACGACTGTATATGCTCCCGCTCCATCTGCTATTGCGTGCGGTTTTGTTGCTAGCGAATACATCGGGGTCATTCTCTTCGTCGGAGAGGTATAATGTTGATCTGCGCCGGCGAGAGCGACGGCTGGAGGGGACCTCGTCGTCCGGGTAATATGACGCATCTTCCACATCGTCATCATCCGTGTACTCATCTTCCCCATACGCTTCCCTTGTCGAGGAAGCAGCAGGTCCAGAAGCACCTCCGTTACTGTTCCCTTGCCCAAGCCCATAGTACTCCTCAATCATAAAACTGTCGTACTTCCCACTGCTGCTCCCACTCATCGCACTCAATCTATCCCCAGCCACAGGCACGTTCAACCCCGATGAAGGCGATGGTGACACTGGCGGGTTGCTTCCGCTGATGTTCGAGTTCGCGATGGACGGGGCATCACTCCGTTGGAACGCCTCGAAGCTTCTCCTAGTAGCAATAACACCACCTGCGGCCTCTCGCTCGTCCTCCATCTTCCTCCACCCATCATCAATTCTCGACTCTCTAAACCTCGCAAGCACTCCCCTGACATCCTCCATCCCGTCATCGTCCTCCTCTTCATGACGGCTACTAAGTTTGTCGGACGCATCGTCTTCCCAAGCAAATCTAGGGGACGTTGCATGGGGTGGGAGAGAGGTATTGGTATTAACGGAGAGATTATTAGTATGTAACGGGAGTTTGTTACGGTTGCCGGAGACGGGGAGGACAGGGAAGGGGGACTCTCTGCCTCGAACACTGGTGCTCCTGCTCACGCTGGGCGTATTGATAACAGGAATGTTCGAAGCCCCATTCACAGTCCCATTTGTATTCGCACCCGTCTCAGCACTCGCACCAGCGGAAGTGGTAGAAGGTGCAGGGAATCCACCCTGCTGACTCAGCCGCCTCTGCACCCTTGCCCTCAACGCACCTCCGGCAGCCGCAGACGAAGGGTTAAAACTCGTCGGTGGAGCGTTACCCGCCTTCCCACTTCTATTTCCATTAGCACCGCTGCCTTTGAAACTCGGGGACGTCATTAACAAAGGTGACGGCAACGGCGACCCAGTCGTCACCGCGATACCAACATTCACGCTCAAGTTTCCATTCTGGGTTGCCGCAGCATTAGTAACGGCGGGAACACTAGGCAAAGGACTGAGCGGCGGTGGGCTTGGTGGTGGAATATCATAATGGGAAAACTTGCTCGGTGGACCATGTAACGGTGAATGTCTTCCTGAAGGCGGTGATCCTACAGTTACCGTCAGACCGCGGGGCATAGGCGAGATGCGGCCCGACGATGGAAGTGGTGATATCGAACGTGCCATCAGAATAGGTGACGTCCGACCAGTGATAGGTGCGTCGGCGCGCAGAGTCGACAAGGAAACTTGCCGCGACAGACCGCCCTGTGGTTGAGACTGTTGATGCGAGAGTAATGGATGGGAAGGCGATCGAGGACGATCACCGAGGAGATTTGTAGGCCCCGAACGGTGTGGCGTGCTTGGAACAACTGATATCGCCGTGGTTTGGGGCGTAGAATTTGAAGGAGTAACCACCACTTCAGGAGCATCAGGGACGCCAGAGCCAGCAGTGGAGCCGAGATCAAGACCTGTACGCGTCAGAGGCAGTGAAATCATCGGTTTTTTCTCCTCCTTATCCTCCTTATTTCTCTCCTTCTCCCTCTCCTTTCGTCCCTTTTCCTCCCGCTTCCTCTCCCGCTCCTTTTCTTTGTCATGGCTATCACCACTGGACGAACTTCCTCTCTTCCCTTGTCCCCCAAGGAACGGTAACATGCGTCTCTTACTGGGCGTCTGGGGAAAGGTAGCACTGGACGCTAAACTCGGCACGTCGTTGTTCGAGGATTCACGGCTCGTGACCCCCTTCAGCGGTAATGAACCATTGATATAGTTAGAGTGAGATTGAGATGTCGAAATGGAGGTGGCTAAGGAAGTCCGGGTTGCGGCAGTAGAATGAGAGTGAGTGTTGTTGGTTGAGGTGGACGTTCGCGCAGTCGTACCAACGCTAGCATTTGTACCTGCCGAGTTTGGTCGACCGTTGGATGTCGAGGAGGGGGTGAAGGAAACTGGGGGTGTCGAATTGGATATATGTGATTGTAGCTGCGGTTGTGGAAGGGATAGACTAGTCGAGGCAGGCAACGTGGGTGATTGTGCAGTCGTCGGCGATGATGGAGTAACGGTTGGTGGTGCAGGTGTACTCGTCTGTGAGGGTGGAGATGCTGTCGAAAACATATCCCCAGACAACCCAAGCCCAAGGTCCATCCCGAGTCGTCCTTCACTGCTTTCGAGAGATATCATGGGCGCACCAGTATCTTTATTCAGTGTTGTCGCAAACCTCTCTGCGATAGGCAACACAGGCGGCTTCTCATCCCTGCTCTCCACCAAGCTCCCCTTATCCGGATCCCCCTTCGACTTGTTCCCCAGCCGGAAGAACAGACCCCTAGTCTTTTTCACGTCCTTCTCCTCTTCCCGAGTATCCTTCTTCGCCCACTTCTTTTTCGACTTTTGCCCTCCGTCCGTCTCGTAACCCCTAGCATCAAATGGTGATGTCGGAGCAGAATGAGCGGCTTGTGATTTAGGCGGCGCCTTGACAAGGGACTTTGCCCGTCTACGAGGTCCGTCGCCTCCTACGGTGGTCTCAGAAGCTGTGTCTGGAATGGTCAAGAAGCTGGCACTAGAACTGGGAATGGAGGGTATGGATAGTGCAGGAACGGGAGGCACGCCTTCGGCATCTTTCTCCTTGTTCTTCTTGCCATTCTTCTTGTCCCTCTTATCCTTTTTCCGCTTTCCGTCACTAAGCATCCCAGCATCACTGTCATAACCGTCCTTGTTCCCACTTCGCTTTTTCTTAAGTTTTGAGGGCGTTGTGGGTCTTGCAGGGGCTTTTGCCGGGTCGGTTATATGTGGTATAAGTGAACGAGATTCGGATGATGCCGCAAATGGGACGGTAATTGCATTTTGAGGGCGGAGAGTGGCGATCTTGTGATTCAAGTTGTTCGAGTGATTTTGCGAAGATGGAGATGAAGGGGTAGGTGGGTATCGACTGGACAACGGCGAAGAGACCGGCGACTCCTCAGAGTGCGTCAGACCCGGAGAAGTAGGTATTTGATCCTAGATAATGTCAAAGAGAAAAGGTTAGTCGAAATTAGATAACTCCAAAAATGGAAAGGAATGGAATAGGGTCCGGACCCAGAACGCGAATGGACGGGTTCGTGCTTGGACGATGCCTATTACATACACCCATCAACCAAAACAGGTGTGGGCGTCGTCCAATGAATAAAGGAAGAAATGGTCAAGAAGCAAGAATAGGGCACAGGTGGCCTGATAGGCGTCTGCTAATTTTGCTTCAGGGTTTTTCCAGCTCCACGAAAGGCACAAGCAAAGACAAAAGAACGTGGGTGACTGGTTGGATATCAATTGTCGGAGGATATGATGGATGAACGAAATTTAGGGGGCAATAAGGTGAACAGCAAAGGAGGATAACATATGACAACGAATGAGGATGCCATCATGGAGTTGACCCCCAAGCCTGCTAGACCGGCAACGGAGAGAAAACCGTTGAAGATTCTATGGCGACAGCACGCCTCTTAGAAAGGAGGCACGCTAGTAGTCACGAGCCGAGTAACGCAAGAAGCGAGCATAACTAATGATTTCAGAGGGACCAAAAAAAACACACCTCGTCCTCTTCTTTGAGTGTATTGTTAAACATCCAATCCGCAACAGCAGGGTTGGCACCAAGTCCGAGTTGGAGAGCAGCATCGAGAACAGATGCTCTGACGGCACTAGACTCGCGTGCAGCATCTGGGGTTTGTGGTTTCTGGGGACGGGGTCTTGGACGCGCAGGGGGAACATCGGGGTTGGTATGCGACATTGTTGTCGGGAAAACGAAGGGTAGGCGAGCGCGCTGCGCCCAGTATTGGTATCAAAGTACGGGTATTAGATGAATGGAGGAACAAAGGAATGAAAAGGGCCAGGCGAGCGTCGCAGGGGTGTTTGTGGAAGAAGAGGAATAAGGTCAACGAGTGGGAATCTCCCAAATCCCAATATTTCGTTCACGTGATCCAGGCACCCTACTCGGATCGGCTTCTAAATCTCTCACTTGCTTCCCCTCATTCTCAAACTTCCCATCTCCCAGTTCTCCTCTCGCTACCATTTCTCGAAACACTAATGGACTAAGCTTCCAGTCCTGCAGCGGGCAGCGTTGATGCACCACATCATATCCATAGACCGCAGCCGCATCACCCTAGCAACCTCTCAATTCTGTTCGAGAACTTGACGCACCGCTTCTTTTATCTATCGTAAGAGCTCACGTACACAACTTATAACTTCCTTACTCAAGTGTTCACATCCGACATCTGTCATGACGTGTCCCCAATTCAGTCGACTCCGTCATAACCCATAGCAATTTGTCCCGTGTTCAGACCATGAGTATAACAGAGCATGGGTTAAGTATATGAGAGGAGTAGAGCACAAAAATGCCGACTTTGTTCCGGGGACTACTATCGTGATGGCGGAGTTATGGGTCATGACAAAGTTGACTATATTTAATATTTAATGTTTATCGTCTCGAGCGCACAACAATAATAAATGAATCTCGAAAGGAGCTTCACACCTTCCCTGATAAAGGGGCGAGATGCTCCAACGCGGAGCACTTCTCACTCGGATCGCTGGGCCAAATTCTGTCTCACGAAATCAACGCTCGATGAGGCAACAACGAGGCTCGATAAGTGCTCCTATTCCCAGCCTTAATCCCACCCCTCTCAGGGTAATACCACACCCCGGAGAAAACCACGCTCGATACGGGTACTGCTGAACCTGCTAGGCTCTGCTAAGCCGCTCTTCCTCCTTGAATGCACCCGTAGCAGGATGATGTCCCTTCGTGGAAACTGAGGATAAATAAGAGGGACTTTCTAAGGGAGATAGTAGCTGACGCCTACGCTCATTAGGCTATGTGGAGATGCCGCCCAAACAGCAGCCTTCAGTATCCTCAATCTCGGTTTTCTGAACCGTGCATCTTAACGGTTCTGTGCCCATTACGCTTTCGAATGCATATAGAGATTGATAGGGAGATAGCGAAGTCGCGACGAGATCGTAGCGCTGTGTGGGGCATCACTTATGGTTCCAGTCTCCGGACTATGGCCGTATTTGCCTCTGTGCAACGGCGACCGGGTTGCGTATTTGTAGTAAGGTGCTCTCATTCCCTAGTACTCGTCTTCAAGCTGCATCATCCCGAGGTATGCTGCACCCCCCATCCACCCTTTCGAAACCATACTGAGGGAACTATTGCTGATGTTCGGGCTTACCGGTGATTAGAGGTACTCCAGAAGTATATCATAATACCACAACATCTGTATACCTGTTCCTTTAGTGTACTACTGTGTAACAACATCCTAGCGTTCGTCGTTTCCAGAGACCTTGATGCTTTATTTAAACAATCAAGATTGACTAGTTCTCCCTGTGCTCCCATTTGTGGAAACGCTGTACTCATCCTGCACGAATTCCCCTCCTTCAATCTTGATATCTTGATATTGACGGTCACATAGCCCCTTGCTACCTGGAAAGACCTAGGGATATATGTTCCCTCGGACACGAGCGAGCTACGAGGCAAGTTTCGCGCCTTCAGATTCATGTAGTCTCGCAAGCTCTCAGTGAGTGACGGCATTCCCTATCTGCTAGCTATATCTCAATGCCGCTGAATGCCCGAGCGTCCTGCGCCACGACATGCAACGCGATGCAACTGCGTCTACACCGTATCCATCTACTCCTTACAACTCCACCCTAGCAACCCTCGATTTTTTCTTCGAATTCCTCCTGAGTCCCAACTCCCGTGTCTCCTATACATTGCTTCTCTAGACATTACCTGACAAAGATCTAGAGGAAGACACACTTCATGACCTTCTTACCCGCGTTGGATACTTACCATGGAGCATTGATGCATTCTTGATGCACCAGACCGTATCCAGTCAGATCCAGTCCGACGCCGCCGCTCCATGTTCTGATAGATAGAAGCTAAACAAAAGCCACTTCGACTGCGCCTTGTTGCGAGGACCTTAATGGTGTAATTATTTCCTAACGGGGATATTCTAGCGATGTTCTTGTGTATATTTAATGTTCCTGTGTCACAAATGTGAGGGAGCCAATCTCCGCCAGACATTGTCAGAATGGTGACAGGTCCCATTGTTCGGCGATACTCGGAGAATGTAGTTATGATACACTAACTAAAACAACGGTAACTCGTGCCTTATATCTTCGAGAGCAATGCCCACCCCCTGCACGCATAATGGGTAGACCTCTAATGTTCAGTTTTCCGCCCGGGAGTCCGACGCCCAGGGACACACCTACAATCGCTCAAGCACTTTGTAATGAATTATATTAAATCACCCGCTCAATTCTACGATAAACCTTACTTTATTCGGCTGAACACTTGTCACGCTGGCTGTCGTGTGGTCCATACTTCAATATGAACTTCCGAGACACAAATCCAGCCTGTCCATGTAAACTCGAGTTCTCACTGGTCGCATGTCCGCCGACAGGAGACCCTAGAGCAACACCCTGCGATAGGAACTGAACATGGTCGGCGCTAGGGGCACATAATCGCACACCCACGATTCGTTCGCAACAAGCACGCCTAACTTATGATGGAGAAGAATATCTAATTCGGACCGACGTTCATCGATACCGGAACCCTGTTGGACTGTTCACTTGTTTGTGCATCGGTAAATGAGACGCAAGCGATTGGAATGGGCGGGAAACTGAAACGTGGATGAAGATTTGCTTATTGCGGAGCTATACAACATGAGTGCATTTAGGAAAGCCAAATGGAGGTCAGGAGAATCGGTGCAGATAGAAATACCGGACCAACGTTCTATGTCTCAGAGGCACAAGAATTCATATGCACTTGACAATTGTGGGAAGTCAGCCACGAGAATAATTATACAGAAGCATCATGATATCTGGAGCACAAGGTCATGTCCACGAAATCGTTGGTGGCGTAAGCGAAACGAACGTACACAGTTGGATTTTCACATGTTATGAGCCACAATCGTCCGCGAGGTGTAAGTCAGTAGCCAGTCCACACAAACGTGCCAGTTTATTGGAGAGAATGTACTCGACAACATCACTATCTTTCCTTTTTCTTTCTCCTTGATTCCTTTTAGGGCTTGTGGAAGAGGGAGAGCATGATCGAGGAGAAATATCATTTCACAATGGTTCACTGGGTAGCCTTCAAGTTACCCGTTCTTCTGATAAATACCGCGGCTTCACCGTTCCTCGTAGCATATAGTACTCTGCTTTGGCCACGGCTGTCATGGTACCTCTACAGCTCGTAACTGTGCAGCCTCGCAGGCTAGTCCTCACTGGGTCCTCACCTCACGTTGCAGTAGATATTCATCACAAATCGTTTTACTTTCCTCGTATATTTTATTTCCCAACTCGGCCCCTCTCATACTCACGCTAGCATTCCCCTGAGTCATTGACCTGTCAATAAACACAGGAAACGAGCGCGAGAAACCACCTGGACGGCGAGCATAGCTACCCGTGGTTCAGCGACAAGGACGCAAGGCAGAGGAGAGATAAAAATCATCATTCGCATCATAAACATCATAAAACCAGAACCTTCACATGTGTTAATGAATTCAAGCAATGAGAGGGAGGAACGCGAGGGTCAACGAGAGACGAAGAACACGAGCCAGTTAAAAGGAGAGAGTAGTAAAAAAGAAAGAGGAAGCGCGACACCTTAAGCTAAACTAAAACACTAACTTAAGCACGACTCGCATTGGAGCGGCAAAACAAACAAAAACCAAGGTAATCGAAAGACAGAGGAACGCGAAGGGAAGCAAACATGGGAAAGGAAAAGAGATACTAATAGTTAACCATGTAGGAGAGAGAGAGAAATTAGGATTCATATCATATCGCTCGGCATATCAAACCCAGCCCAGGCCACTCAGGGCCAAGTAGCAATTGTTATAGCTTCAACTCCGTCAACACCCTCCTCGCCAACATTTGGTACTGCCACCCGTCTCCGCTCGTTCTCCTGAATTGGATCCCATGCAATGGCAACCAAGGAACCTAAAATCCGATGAGCGACCCTCATCTTCAAGGCAAAAAGGAAAGAAATAACATACCTTGACAATATTGATCTCGAACCTCACGCTCAGCGAGTTTCTCGCAATACTCTCAAACACTTCCCGCCCAACCTCTCCCGAAGGCAATGGGCTCGGACTCCTTGGGGGTGCAACACCCCTCGCACCAGCATCCCCAGTGGCAGCAAAATCCCTCGGAATCGGGGGGAGCACCTTCGACTTGTTTGACACCGGTGAATACGACCTTGGGGGGTTCTGTTCACTTCCCTCCTTCTGGTGCTGCGGAGCCGGTTGCGAGTTTTGCGGTTGCTGCGGCTGCTGTTGATGATCGGCTGCACCCGTAACAGTCTGGTGCGACGACACATTAAAGAACGAAGAGCTCCCACTACTAGGTGTGGCCGTCAACGCCGTCGCACCACTCGGCCTCCCCTGCGGCTGTTGCAAGCCAGGGTCCGTACCCTGACTCTGCTGATGTTGCAGCCTCTCCTCCTCGCCCCTCCTCTCCTTTTCTTTCTCCTTCTCCCTTTCCTTCTCCTTCCCCCTTTCCCTCTTCATCCCGAAACTCAACTTGCTTGCCTTCTTCACAATGGACGGTCTATGCCCCTGAGGTTCTCCACTACTCCCCTGCTGATAATGCCCAGAGAGGTACTGCCCATGACCCGCACGACTCGTCGCAGGCTCAACGCTCGCCATATCAATGGACGGTGAATGTATACACTCGAACCCAGTCTTCGTCTCCCGATACTGCACTTGCATCCGATCCAACACCCTCCTAATATCCGCCTTGATGGCATACGGCGATTTACTGCTCGTGGTCGCGACGCTGAAGAGACCCTTGAGATACACAGGCTTATACTCCTTCTCAGCCTTATCATCGCCGTCTTTAGCCTTATCGTGGTCATGATCATGGTCATCGACGTCGAGATCATGCTCTTCGTGATCGGGGTGTTCATGCCCGCCTTCAACTGCATCCTCTGGGCCCTCCTCGTGTGCAGGGTGTCCATGTCCAGGGAAGAACCTCTCCACCAACGGCCTGCCCCCATGCCCACTCGTGGAACTGTATCCCGTCGAGGGTCTTCTATTCCTCCCGATCGTACCGCCAGGAGCACCGCCACTGGCACCAGCAGACGAACTAGCACCCATCAACGCCGCACCAGTACTACTCCTCCTCTCATGCCCCCTCCTTCCCTGCGGATCCAAAATCGTCGCCGCACGCCGATGCACACTTCCAATCGGTTGACTCATGCTCACAGTCAACGGAGTGGCCTTTGCACTCGTCCCATTCCCATTAGCCTGGGATTGGGACTGCGAAAGCGCAGGAGTAGCAGCGGGAGCAGTGGCCACAGCATCCCCAGCATCCACCTTCTCCAAAGCATCCTTCAATGCATCACCCGAAGGTCTCGGTGACGTTCCCCTCCTCGATCCATACGTATACGTATACCCACTACTCGTACTCTTCCTCCCATCCTCACCCGCCCCTCCGGCACCTCCCCAAGTACTACCACCCCTCCCTACAAGCAAACTTCCAAACTTCCTCACAAGTGTCGCGCCACCAGAGACCAATCCTCCATTACCCGCACTACCCTGTTGCTGCTGTACCCTCCTCTCCTCCTCTTCCCTCTCCCTCTCCCTGTCTTCCGCACTCTCATCAACGGCACTCGGTACAGGGAACGCCGTGACCTCCGGTCCAGCCGTCCTGGGTCCCTCAATCCCTCCACCCATACCCACCCCAGCAACGCCAACCCCATGCTCATCCACTGCGCCTCTCCCATGTCCATGCCCAAACATACTCCCCCAACCTCTTCCCAACACCGTCGGTCTCTGACTAAGACTATGACTCCTCCTATGCGCACCTGCAGGAGGCGCCCTTGGCATTTTCTGTTGCTGCTGCTGCTGGTCAACAGGTTCCACAGGCCGTCGCTGGGGTTGCGGTACCGCAGGTACAGGCGTAACAGGCGTACCAGTCGGTGACCCGCCCGTCTGAACAGTATTCGGTGGCAAACCCAAATCCCTCGCACGAGGTTGTGGTCCAAACGTTGGCGTCGTAGGCGACGGTGCAACAGCCCCACTCGCAGGATCATACGACGCCGCACTATAATGCGACGGATCAGGTGCAGGCAATCTTGGCAGGGGCATACTATAATCCGGCCTCCCCGACACGGTCGATGCTGTATCTTTCCTAACAGGTGTAGGCGGAGCCGTATGATGCGATGGCATGGCATGCTGCTGTTGTTCTGTATTCGTCCTAGCCGACGTATGCTGGTCCTTCTCCGTCTCTCCCTTCTCTCTATCACGTTCTTTCCCGCTATCCAGTATCGAGAGCTGCGAGCTCGCAAAGTGTCCCGGTCCATACACTCGGTCACGCTCCATCTTCTCCCTCGCAAGATAATACATTGAAATCAACGGATGGAACCCTCTTGTCGGGTCCGCAGGCTCCTTCTGCGAATCTCCACCCACACCCGGACCAAAATTGCCGATCAGATGGTTCTGTGATCCTGGTGGAGAATGACTCTGTGGAGAAGCAGGGGGTGACGCAGCAGGTGAAAACAGCTTCCGCCTGTAATAATCAAAGCCTGAGAACCTCCTGCTCTTTTTCGACGGAGTCGGGGGCGGTTGTTGTCCATGGAGATCCAACTTGGTTGAACTACTCTCAAACGAGATCGCCAAACTGGAATTCGAGAAAGACTCGCCGCCCCACCTCCCGAACGCAGACGACCCATTGAGCGACCCCAAGCCGCGTTTACGTTCCCAATATTGCACCGAACGAATGTATGCTTCAGATTCGAGGATCTTGACAAGTTTGCGTTCGATTTCTTCTTCAGTGCCAAACTCGAATCCCTTCATGCCGCGAATGACTTGACGATCGAGTTCATCTGGACGTAGGGGTTCGCGATGGACCATGTGTGGATCGGGCGGGCCGGAGTGCCCACGGAGCATCCATGGATGGTGGAGAACCTCGTGGAGGGTGGCGCGGTTGGCAGGGTTTGTAACCAACATCCGTGACAATAGGTGTTTACATTCTTGTAAGAAATGAATAGGAATGAATTAAGTCACGGAAATGAATGTGTTTAGTCCAAGGAGAAACACTCACCCGCACTGAGCCATACTGGGTATTCGACTAAGCCCCGTTTGATTTTAGCATGGAGGGCGGGCATGCTTTGATCGTCAAAAGGCACTTTGCCGCACACCAGGACGTAGAGGACGACGCCGAAACTCCATACGTCGACCTCTGGACCCGTGTAAACCCGTGCATTAAGCAACTCGGGCGCAGCAAAGTAAAGCGAACCGCAGAACGTTGAGAGGTGGTTGAGTGGGTCATACAAATTCGACAGCCCAAAATCGATGATTTTGATATTGCCGGTTTGCGAAATAAGGATGTTTTCGATTTTAAGGTCTAGGGCCCACGAGTAAGACAACGAACAACAATGGTCGCAACAGTAAAGGAAAAGAACGGGGACTGACCTCGGTGGACAACATTGTTCTGGTGGCAATAATCAATCGCGCTCCCAATCTGCCTCGCAAACTTCCTTGCAACGCGTTCGCGTAGCCGTCCATGGCTAATAATATAGTCCAACATCTGCCCGCCGTTGACATACTCGAATACCATATAGTAATGATGCTGGTGAACGATCATCTCGCGCATCCCGCAGATATAAGGGTGATACAGCAACATCGAGAGCGCAGCCTCTCTAAGAGTGCGAGTCTCCTTCGAAGCATCCTTAGCAGCTTGTTTCGCCGCCGACTCGGGCATAGTACCGTTCGTGGGCGGAGGCTGCGGGTACACACGCGGGAGAATCTTGACAGCGAGCTACAACAATAGGCAAAAGCGCCGCAAAAAGAATCGTCAACCCTCAGACACACCCCACAAAACCTGGGAATACAACGAGCAGTTACACACCTTTTCTCCAGTGACATTGTGCGTCGCGAGTTTGACCTTGCCCATGCTGCCAGCGCCGAGGGTCTTGCTGAGGGTATAATCACCTAGAAGGCGGTTTGTGCGGGATCTGCCTGAGGATTGGTTGTCGCGGTCACGGTCGCGGGTGCGCTTTGACTGTGTGCTGGTGGCTGTGGAGGCATCCTTTGGGGTATCGTCGGTGGTGGGGGCGGTTGATTGGGAGGGCTGCGGGACGATGTTGTAGGCCTGCGGAGGCATAGAGACAGGCCGTGGTCTGTGGGTCGAGGGCAGCGGGCGGGGTTGGGGGGAGATGGGGTGATGTGTAGGGGTGGTGGTGGCAGGAGTGGTGGTGGTAGAGGGAAGATTGTCCACCTCGTGTCCTTGAGGCATCTGCTCTGGCAGAGCTGGGAGGTGTTGTGCGACGGAAGGGTGGTAGGACATGGTAGAGGTGATAACAAATCAAAGAGGTCCGTGCGAGTCCAGCACTGCTCGAGCTCTCTCTCACGGCACCGTGGTCGTGGTGGCCTACGTTGAGCTCGGTGTGCACGACGTTGCCGCGGGATATGGACGGAGGAAAGAAAAGAGTCAGGCGTTGATTGTGGGACTTTTTTTCTTTCCTGGTTACTCTATATTCAGGCAACTGTCTACTATTCCTATGCCTATTTACTCGTCTTGACCGCTAGCCAGCGCACCGGGTGCTGCCTGAACATGGGCCAGGGTGGGATAACCGCCTACACACATTCAGCTATACAAGAAGCGGACGGGAAGGGAGATCACATACGAGCAGCAGGACCGCAGTAACCGCTCCGAATATCCCAAATGTCACTGCCAGAGACTGCAGCGCAAAGCCTACGACAAACGATAGCGCCTGTTCACAATTCAGTGTCGTTAAACATAGAAAATCAACGCAGAGCACACAGTAGTCGCGATCAGCACAAGGCGCACGAGTTCTTCTACGCGTTGCTGCCCAACAAAGTCCTAGTCGACGTCAGCACCACAAACAAACAGCCACGATGACGAGCACAAGCAAAGCGCAACGCACAATCTTGCCTTCAAGGTATTCTTGCATGGACATACTTGTTGAGCGTATTATAGGTTCATACCCAAGCTTCAGTCAACGTGTCATAGCATTCATCTCACGGCCTTTGCCGGTTCCTACGCTACCCCACACTCTACATACATTCACTTAATTACTTATGTATGCTTCTTCTTCTTGGCCTCCTGGAACCCTTCCAGGGCCCTCAGCCGCTCCGTAAGCGTGGGATGCGAGTGGTGGTACGCAGAATACAACCAATCAACCCACACCGTCGACAAATTCTTCACATGCAGCGTGATCAACGCCTTGCCAAGTCGCTCTCCCAAATCTGCCATATCCTTTTCGTTCAACCGTTCCTCGAGCTCAACTGCGAATCTGTCTGCCTCCCACTCGAACTTGCGGCTGACCGCGTTCATACCGATGCTGATGACAGCCTCGAGAGGAGTAAGGATCATCTGGAAGAGGAGAAACGCGACAATAGTCGGGGGGTGGGCAGAAACCTGTTTAGGGAAGTCAAAAGCGCGGAGCAAGGGCGGGGCGTGGAGGAACGCAGGGAAGAGAGCGAGGATAGTGAAGATGTGCAACTGGGAAATTGCCATGAGTTTTGTCGGGTGGAGGTAGTACCAGTGTCCGAGTTCGTGAGCAAGCACAGCTTCGACCTCTTCGGGCTTCGACTGTTGAATCAGCGTATCAAAGATCACAATATGCTTGCTCTATGTTTTATCGTCAGAACCTGCGCACTCGTTGTCGAAAAGAACAGTTACTCACCCATGGCAAACCGAAGAAATACGCATTGGAATGCGAACTCCTCTTCGATCCATCAATCTCATACAAATGCTTCAAAGGGAACTTGAGTTTCGACGCAAGCGCCTCAATTCGGTTCCTCAAATCACCCTCGGCAAGGGGCGAGAGCTTGTTAAACAACGGCTGGATAACCGTCGGGTAAAGCACGACCATCGCCAACTGGAACACAATCCTACAAGCGAGTCGTCATCAACAAATAAAAAAAAGAAACACACGTCATGGGAGGTACTCACATAAATGCCATCAACCACGGCACAAACCTGTCTCCAGCCCATTCGAAAATATACAAGAACACCGCAAGGAACGGTGCGCCGAGCACGAATGCAATGGCCCACCCTTTTAGCAAGTCCGTGACGAACAACTTGGGAGTCGTCTTGTTAAATCCGTGCTTCTCCTCCAACACGAAAGTCTTGTACGCTTGCAACGGCAACGTCGGGATAGACGAGACGAAAAACAAGATGAACACAAACGCAATCGACTGCGAGATCTGTAAAGGTACCACTTTGCATCAACACCTATAACCATCCCCAGGGATAAAATGAAGGAAAACGTACCTGGTATTCGGCTCCATACCCAAACTTCTCCAAAAGACACCCAGCAGCCTTCCACGACCATGCATAGAACCCAAGCTGCAACATCAACGAATCCAACGCCTGCTTATATATCCCGCTCACAAACGCAAATTTGGCCTTATCCTTCCCATAGTCCTGCGACTTTTGAAACTCCCCAGGCTGGAAATGACCCTCTAGAGCTTTTGGTGGCTCAGTCTTGCTATACAGTGGGTATTGCCTCAACCTAAAAAAGAAAAAAAGTCAACACTACGAACGTCGAAAAAAAAGGCAGCAAAAGCACGCACAGCAAATACGACTCAAAGATGGTCACGGACCATGAAAAGACCTGTACATAAAGCTTCCAGTCAATCGGGTCCGTTGAGACGAACGCCAGATGTCGCTGGATGGCTTGGAGCTGAGTATGTAAAAGGTCCATTATGGGTGGGGGAAGTAAGAAACAACAGACTAGCGTGCGCGTCTGTTGCGGAGTGGAATGGGCGACGTGGCGACGTGTTCGATCAACTCCCCCTTCAGTTCGACTGAGGCACAGCCACGCCCTTATTAAACTCCGAGTCTCCGACTCCGATCGGTGATCCGGGTATAGTCTCCGTTCAAGCCCGGATCGAGATCAACTATTCGAATTTCGAGCAGATAAGCTAATCGTACATTTCCAACGTCTACATACACAAGCCTCAGAGGCCAAGAGCTTCACGACGCGACTTGGATTTGGGGTCAAAGTATGGCTTCTCTCCCAAGCTAACGACACGATTACCCTCCCGATGCCCAGCGTAGTCGTTACTAAAAGCACATGCCACATGAACGGCCTGAGCTTCGTTGGCAGAGAGAGAACGTACGTAGCTGTGTGGGCGGTCACCCTGTTGTCCCAAATGGCGACGTCATTGCGTTGCCATCGGTACCTAACCTGGAGGTCATGATTGTCAGAATAATGCCTCGTCAAGTACTCCAGCAGGTTGTCAGATTCATCGGGAGTTAGTTCGCAGATCCTTTTTGTGAATCTATAAAGACACATGTCAGGAAGGTGAACAGACTATTCTAATAATGCTGCCTTACTCTTTATTAACGAAAAGAGTCTTGAATCCAGTAACAGGATTGGTACGAATTACTGGGCTAGGCAATCGTTTGTATACGATATTACACAGAAGTACTGGACTTACTGCACAGCAGTCAAATCATCACCAACGTTCTCAGGTGCACCTCGCTCTTGGTTGATCTTGACACCAGTCCTGTCAGCATACCTATTGAAAACGCTGCCATCATGAACGGCAGTCAAGCCTTCCAAAAACTTCTGATACGCAGGGGAAAGGCGGTCATAGGCTTCGTAGCCGCTAGCCCACTGTCGAGATCAACGAGTCATGAATGCCTGAGAAGCCATTGTGAACCACCTACCAGGGTATCACCACCGACTAAACATAGTGGAGACTATCAATGAAGAAATCACCCCATGTCGGAAGAAAACCTACCAGGGGGCAAGGTATGCAGTTTAAGGATCTAGTAGCCCATCTTCCCATCAGAAACCGCGTAGAATCAACTAAAATCAACTAAACAACAAACCGCATAATCAGAAGGCACTTTCTCAAAAGTGATATCTGAGTGCCATCCTCCACTCGCTCTCCTCTTGGCAGATTGATCCGGCTGAGCAATCCCACTACATTCACATTTCAATAAACCATAAAAACCCGCATTAATTGTCAACGACCCACCCCTTCGACGAAATAACAGAAATCTCCAACCCAAGCTCAGGCACGTCCTCCGAAATAGGGTGCTTATGCAACTTGCTCGTCTCCGGCTTGCCCGTCAACTCACCCAACTTCTGTCCAAGCCTCTTCTGCTGCTCGATCGTGATATCCTGGTCTTTAAAAAACACAACACCACGGTGCGATACAAGCACTGCCAGATCATGAATTAACTCATCTGAGTTGGGTGCTTCGAGGAGCTGTGAGAGCTGTGTCGTCTTATTCGGGAACACTGTCCCGATCACAGGTGTCGCATCGTAGCTTTCAAATTGGGAGAGAGAGCCGAGGAAGGAGGGAGGCGAGTTGTTCACTGCGGTCGGCATAGTTTGCGATAGGTGGTGGGTGAGCAGTACGAGTTCTGAGTGGAATAGGACTGAGTCATTTCCATGATCCGGGTTGAGATATATATATCAGGAGGCAAGATATAATAATATGTCGTGATGAGTACGCCATGATGGATTTGTGGTATTTTTGGACGGCTACTACATATCACCTGAAAGACAGTGATTCGAGAAGCACGAATTCCGCCTTGTGCGTTTTACGTCGACTTTGGGGGTGCTAGTGGATGCGTCAGTGATTGTATAGAGTAGCCGAAAAATAACACTACCTGACACCGGTGCCCAGCTCAGCCCCTGCAGGAGTAATCTACTCTGCCTGACATAGCGGTAATGTCGTAATCACTGTGCTTCGCACACCCTGGGAATGCAACCATCAATCGCGTCAGCCTCTGTCAAAGTGAGGCAAATCGTCACCAAAAAACAAATACGATCGTGGTTGATTTGACAGCCACGTTGAGGGCGAACCATAAGTCCGTTTACACGAGGATAAAAGACTTACAGCCCTCGGTACTGGTTGGAATGTTCTCCCCGCGGCACTGGACACTTAGCGTCACATACGTATTATCCTTTGTGTCAACCACCTAATTTGCATGTGATTTTGTTATGCGAACTTCACTTCTGCTACCAAGTAAGCCGTGCCTTGTTTGTAAAGGGTCGACTGAAGCCCGAGGATATTGCATATAACAGTCGAGTCTTCTCAGTCGGAGCACAGTAAATCCTGGAGATGATGCCCCAAAAGAGCTCCACAGTTTTGATTCAACACACGCTTCATCGACATACAAATCACCAGGGATTCAATTTTAAGGACACAACAACACAAACTCGCCGTGAAGATGAATTCAACAAAATGTCCGAGGACTGGCAGCATTCTCCGTTCGTCAATTACGTTGGGTATGGTGTAGGGTGGCCATATAACAAGCAGTACGCCATCGTTGCGCGCTGAGTGCGAGATATGGATGAAGCTCATGTGGATGAAGTGAAGCAATTTCAGGTGGTGAGGTCCGCTTTCACGACCTCCTATCGGTGATGGGCTCCGGGACGTCCGGATCAAAAGCTGTTAAACCCGGGTTATTGCCGGTCGATGCTCTCATCAATAGGGGAATTCATCACTATGGCCCTTGTACACGAACATCCAACAATTTCCCACTGGATTAACCCCAAACGCTGACATTACCTTTACGTTCGACCTCTGTCCACCACCAAGATGTCAAAGCAAGCGACAACTCCCGATCCAGTCGCGGAAAAGTCTGGTTTTCTGCGGATGTACATGTCTAATCATCCCGATACCCTTGTCGCATATGCGAAGTGGTATGGTAGGGTCCCCGAAGTCATTACAGGCGCTGAAATGACCGCCATCGATACCAAGGTGCGCGTCCTCTCTATCTCGGTTTCCCGCTCCTCCGAAACTGAATTGTGATTCTTGATTTCAGAGTATGACCTTGACGTGTACACTCAAAGGCTGCGCAAAAAAAGAGGTGTATATTCCCATTGAACCTCCGCTTAGAGGCTACGAGGACGTCAAGCCCAGACTCTTGGAAATGAAAGCCTTGGCCCAAGAAGGCTTGGGAATGGTGCGCGCACTGTCTCGTCTTTTGCCCAGCTCATAATGTTGAGGTTCTCGTATAGATCAAGGCCCCACGCATCACCGCCTTTTACTTCCCTTCCGGCGCTATTGTAACTACATTTACTATCTTGCTGCAAATTTACTGTTCCTTCGCTCCCCAAAACTCTTCTTCCTCCTTGTTTTACGTTGCAAATTTCTTCCAGAAACTTCTTGGGGTCCGGGTCATTAGGTCTATTTTCTACGTGAGCATTGGATTGCATGTATTCGAGTGTATGTATACCTACCACCTCTGCCGCAAACACCATACTGGACTTGGTCTCGGAGTAAGTGTCCCTATTTAACTTTCCTGACTATTGCCTTTAACAAGTCCTCGGTTCTTCAGACACTTTATGTTGCCTCAACCTTTGTCTGTGGTTTCCCTATCTGGAGGAATTTGAGGCGGAAAATTCAAGCTGCAAGGATCGAGTCGGTTATGAAAGTAGAATAAAGGATGAATTGCTACTGGCTTTGTTCGTTTTTCCTCCGACTGTATGTCAATACCATTTGATGTAGTTTAGGGGACGCGAGAACGGACTTGTTCAACTTCAAATGTTCCGTATGGACTTCTCCGGGCGTTTCGGATCCGGGTGAATGGCAGTTTACCAATGTACGCCTTCCAGGAGGGAAAGTGATGCCTTCCAGTCAGTAGGTTATGCGATGTGAAGATAGTCTTTGTGCCATTGCATTGGTTCAAGAGGGCTGCCGTAAGCGTATGAAAAGGATCTGCCTCTAGTGTCTACGTTTCCACCGGCTGGAGTGGTAACCCAGCCTCAAGAAATTATATGGCAGCACCTTGCCATGGCTTTACCTTCCCCCCCTCAGTCGCTACCTAAGCCAGACAGTCATTGTCGGCATGCGTCAAATCCAATCCGCACCCGAAAATTCATCATACTTACATACTACGGAGTAACACAGGTCCTGGGACGTTACCTAGTAGGACGGTTATAGCGCAGCAACACGCATATATTACTCGTGGCTGTGTTGCTCTTCCCTGATATTTTACACTAGTTTACACTCTAGGTGACATGATGCCTCGGCTTTACTCCCACGTCGTCCCAGCATGCCAGCTACCGCCGATGAAATACCTCCAGAAATTTGGGACCTCATTGCGAGCTTCCTGCCGCGCTCGAAACGCCACCGGCTCATCTCTTTGAACCGTTACTTCTTGTCCAAGGTGCTACATGAGCGCTATGGTGAAATTCGGTGGACAGTCTTGAATGAGACTATGATCCTGCGTCTTCGACGACTACAGTGAGCTTACATTCTCGATATCCCGAATGTCTGACCGAGACTCATCTGCCGCTCAACTATAGGGATCCCTTCATTGCGCAATATGTGCAAAAACTACACGTTCAACCATGGTTTATCAACCACGTAGTTCGTCGAAGCAAGGTCCTTCGATGGAACCTTGGAAAGTCCTTTGGAAGTTCAATCTTCCGCCGTCTCCATAACTATTTGGAACATGTTGAACACCTCCCACTCTTCGCTAAAGGGATTAACCCTTCCAAGTATACAACGGCGCAAATACTCTCCCTAATGAGGAAGGCCCTCAGACAGATGTCCAGTTTGACATGTTACTCCTTTGAATGGGGCGACCTTCTGATAAACAAAAATTCCCAGCTATTCCTCAAGACGGTACAGGAATCCGCACGGGGACTCCGCAAACTCGTTCTTCATGCACAAATCGCAAATTACGAGTACCTGCTCAAATATGCTAAATTCGATGGTCTCGAGGAGATCTGGTTTCACTTCGACTACGAGACTGCAAGCAAGGATGACGACTTAGAGGATCCCAGCCAAACCAATAGCGAGGCTCTCAAAGTTAACATCGCACCTTTCATCAACCGCTCCGCACCCTCCTTGCATCACCTTTCAATTTCATCAGATTCAAAGACATCGATAACGCCTCTTTTCGAATCACTTATAGCCTTCCCGAACCTACGCGCCCTTGAACTCAACATGCCCTTCAACAGTCGGTCCCTTCCCGGCCCTAAACCTCTCCTCGACTTCCTCACTACCCACTCTTCCACCCTTCTATGCGTGAAACTCAAACCTCCGTTTCAAAGTGTTGCACAGTACCAGGGCAGACGTGAAGCCCAGGCTGCTGTGGCTAAATTAAGGGCTTGGTCAACCATGAACGATCTCTTGCGTTCCACTTCTCCAACTGTCCTTTCTAACCTCGAGGCTCTTGATATCCCAGCAGTGGGTTCAATTGAGGCCACCCTCGCTCTTCTTAACCGATCCGCAGACACGCTCACACAACTCACTCTTTCCGGACGATACTTTACCCAAGACGAACTTCAGACAATATACAACACCTTTACACACCGGCCACTCTACGCACGATTGGTAAATCTACATATTGACGTGAACGGGGTTAATCTTAGTATGTTGTACGATATTGCCACTCGTTTCCCCAGGATGGAGAGTCTGGTTCTAGTTACCTGTACCATGTCCAAAGTTGTAAGCAGACCCTCCTACGCCATTACTCAGTATTCAATGTTGCAACTCTGACTTATTCCTTGAAATTTCCCAGTGGGGGTGGAATTACAGTGAATCTCTAGATCCATTCATGTTCCACTATGACGGATATACTCCTCACGCTCAGGCTTCCATCATCAGTACACATATGCTTCAAACGTTCCAAGACTGGAGCCTGTGTGACTTTAGTATCTACGTGGAAAGGTATCGAGAATACCAGACGGAGAGTTCCATATATGCTGGGTATGAGCGTCATGCCATGTTGGAGGTGAGCAACTTTGTGGGGTCGATCAGACGGTTCAAGGGAAGGGAGATTGGAAATGGACCAGAGGTTGTGGACGAAATATATGACTCTTGGCTTTAGAGACCATACAGAATCACTCACGTTGTCTTCAAGTGGCAGTAACAGTATACCCAGTGATGTTCATAAGACATAATATGATGTATATAATATGTATATTGTACACTGTATGATAGAACACTGGATATAATCATCCATGCTACAACAGACATAAAACACATTACCTTATTTGTGTTCAAGATATAATATATGGGATAGTGCTGTAATAGTACCCATAGCTGCTAGCCCACTGTCAAGTCTGATGAATTACAAACCCTTGAGAAGCCATTGTGTATCACCTACCAGGGTATCACCACCAACTAGACATAATAGGAACTGTCAATGGACAAGTCACCACATGCTGAATCAGTAGAGAACCTACCAGGAGGCAGGGTATGGAGTTTAAGGATCTAGTAACCCATCTTCCCATCAGAAACCATGTAGAATCAACTAAAATCAACTAAACAACAAACTGCATAATCAGAAGGCACTTTCTCAAAAGTGATGTCCAAGTGCCATCCTCCACTCACTCTCCTCCTGGCAGATTGATCTGGCTGAGCAATCCCACTACATTTGCATCTCAATAAACCATAAAAACCCACATTAATTGTCAATGACCTACCCCTTCAATGAAATAACAGAAATTTCCAACCCCAGCTCAGGCACATCCTCTGAAATAGGGTGCTTATGCAACTTGCTTGTCTCCAGCTTGCCCACCAACTCACCCAACTTCTGTCCAAGCCTCTTCTGCTGCTCAATTGTGATATCCTGGTCTTTAAAAAACACAACACTGTGATGTGATACAAGCACTGCCAAATTGTGAATCAACTCATCTGAGTTGGGTGCTTTGAGGAGTTGTGAGAGCTGTGCTGTCTTATTGGGAAACACTGTCCTGATCACAGGTGTCACATTGTAGCTCTCAAATTGGGAGAGAGATCCAAGGAAGGAGAGGGGTGAGTTGGTCACTGTGGTCAGCATGGTTTGTGATAGGTGGAGGGTGGGTAGTACTCATTCCAAGTGGAATAGGACTGAGTCATTCCCATGATCTGGGTTGAGATATATATCAGGGGGAAAGATACAATAATATGCTGTGATGAGCATGCCATGATGGATTTGTAGTATTCTTAGAAGGCTACTGTCACTGGGAAGACAGTAATTTGAGAAGCACAAATTCCTTCTTGTGTGTTTTGTGTCAACTGGGGGTGCTTTTGGATGAGTACCCACATGATGTTGATGTTATAGGTCCTGATATTTTGATTAGAGGGCTGCTGTAGATATCACTTTGGCTAGTGAATGCACTAGTGATTGTATACAGTAGTCAAAAAATAACACTACCTGACATCAGTGCCCAGCTCAGCCCCAACAAGAATAATCTATCCTGCCCAACATACAGCAGTAATGTCATAACCATTGTGCTTCACACACCCTATGAATGTAACCATCAATCACATCAGGCTCTGTCAAAGTGAGGCAAATCATTACCAAAAAAACAAATACAGTTGTGGTTGATTTGACAGCCAGATAGAGGGCAAACCATAAGCTGGATAAAAGCCTAGATAGTTCAACTTTCAACCCTTGGTACTGGTTGAGATGTCCTCCCAACAGCACCTGGACAACTTGCTGTGAAGATGATGGATTAAAAAAAAAAAGACCAAGGACTGGCTGCCCTTCTCTGTCAGTCATAGTGGGTATGGTGCCAAGTGGCCATGCATGTAACAAGCTGCATGCTGAGTGCAAGATGTGGATGAAGCTCACATAGATGAAGCAAAGCAATTTTGGGCTGTGTGCTTTCATGGCCTCCAATTGGCAACCAGTGATGGGCTTCTGGACATCTGAATCAAAAGCTGTTAAAGCCAGGTTATTACTGGTCAATGCTCTCATGAATAGGGGAATTCATCAGTATGGCCCTTGTAATCCAACAATTTCCCACTGGGTTAACCTTGAACTCTAACATTATCACTACATTCAACCTCTGTCCACTACAAAGATGTCAAAGCAATCAATGACTCCTGACCCAGTTGCAGAAAAGTCTAGTTTTCTGTGGATGTACATATCCAATCATCCTGATATCCTTGTTGCATATGTGAAGTGGTATGGCAAAGTTCCTGAGGCTGTCATGAGTGCTGAAATGACTGCTATTAATACCAAGGTGCACATGCTCTTTATTTTGACTTCTTGCTCCTGCAAAACTGAATTGTGGTAATTCTTGACTTCCCAGAGTATGACCTTGATGTGTACACTCAAAGACAGTGCAAAGAAAGAGGTGTATATCCCCATTGAGCCTCCACTTAGAGGCTATGAGGATGTCAAGCCCAGACTTTTGGAAATGAAAGCCTTGGCCCAAGAAGGCTTGGGAATGGTGCACACACTTTTCCTTGTCTTGTGCCCAGCTCATGATTTCAAATAACTGTTTGGTCCTCATAGATCAAGGCCCCATGCATCACTGCTTACTACTTCCCTTCTGGTACTATTGTAACCACATTCACTATCCTGCTACAAATCTACTGTTCCTTTGCTCCTCAGAGCTCCTCTTCCTCTTTGTTCTACATTGCAAATTTCTTCCAGAAACTCCTTGGGGTCCAGGTTGTTAGGTCTATTTTTTATGTAAGCATTGGATTGCATGTATTTGAGTGTATGTACACCTACCACTGCCACAAATACCATACTAGACTTGGTCTTGGAGTGAGTCCCTCTTCAACATTTCTGACTATTGTCTTTAACAAGTCTTCAGTTCTTCAGACACTTTATGTTACTCCAACCTTTGTCTGTAGTTTCCCTATCTGGAGAAATCTGAGGCAGAAAATACAGGCTGTGAGGATTGAGTCAGTTATGAAAGTAGAATAAAGGATGAATTACTGCTGGCTTTGTTCATTTTTCCTTGACTGCATGCCAGTACCATTTGATGTAGTTCAAGGAACATGGGAACAAATCCTCAATTTCAACTATTCTGCATCCACTTCTAATCATTTCAAATCCAGGGTGAGTGGCAGTTCACCAATGTATGCCCTCCAGCCCCCTGAAAATTCATCATACTTGCACACTACAGAATAATGCAAGTCCTGGGATATTACCTGCCAGTGGTAGGACTCTTATAGCATAACAACACACATATTACTCATGGTTGTGTTGCTCTTCCCTGATATTTTAGTAGTACTCTAGGTGACATAATACCTCAGCTTTACTCCCATGTCTTCCCAGCATGCCAACTATCACTGATGAAATACCTCCAGAAATTTTGGACCTCATTGCAAGCTTTCTACCATGCTTAGACCACCTCTGGCTCATCTCATTGAACCATTACTTCCTGTTCAAGGTGCTTCATGAATGCTATGCTGAAATTTGGTGGACAATCTTGAATGACACCATGGTTCTATGTCTTCAATGGCTATAGTGAGCTTATGTTCTTGATATCCTGAATGCCTGACTGGGACTCACCTGCTGCCCAACCATAGAGATTCCTTCATTGCATAATATATGCAAAAACTTCATGTTCAACTATGGTTTATCAACTAACTGGTTTGAAGCAGGGTCCTTCACTGGGATCTTGCAATATCTTGGAGGTTCAATCTTCCACCATCCATAAGTATTTGGAGTATGTTGAACTATGTCATATCTTCCACTCTTCACTAAAGAGAACAACCCTTCAAAGTATATAGCAATGCAAATCCTTGCCCTAATGAGGCAGGCTCTCAAACAGATGTCCAATCTGGCATGTTACATACTCCTTTGAGTGGTGCAGCCTTCCAATAAACAAAGGTTCCTGACTATTCCTCAAGATAGTACAGGAATCTGCATGGGGACTTTGCAAACTCATTTTCCATGCATAAATTGCAAATTACAAGAACCTGCTCAAATATGTTAATTCCAATAGTCTCAAAGAGATCCCATTTCACTTTGACTATGAGATTACAAGCAAGGATGGTTGCTTGCAAGATCCTAGCCAAACAAATATAGACACTCTCAAAGCTAAAATTGCACCTGTCATCAGCTACTTCTCACTCTCCTTGTATCACCTTTCAATTTCATCAGATTCAAAGACATCAATAACACCTATCACTGAATCACTTATAGCCTTCCCAAACCTACATGGCCTTGAACTCAACAGGCCCTTCAACAGCCAGTCCCTTCCCAGCCCCAAACCTCTCCTCAACTTTCTCTGCCCATTCTTCCACCCTTCTACATGTGAAACTCAAGCCTCTGCTCCAACATGTTGTGCAGTACCAGAGTAAATGTGAAGCTCAGGCTGCCATGACTAAATTAAAGGCTTGGTCAACCATGAATGGTCTCCTATGTTCCACCCCTCCAAACATCCAGTATCTAACCTCAAGGCCCTTGATATCCTAGCAGTAAATCTATGGCAGTGCAATAACAGCATAAGCCCATCATCACTCCTACTCATCCCCCTCCTCCTCCATCCAAACCCTCCCCTCCTCATCCCTCCTCCCACTCTGGTCCCCCCCCTCCTATCAACTATGCTACCAGGCCTAAATTTAATAGGTCTAACACATCCTCTCCATCAACTCAGAAGTTGTCTTATGCCAAAGCAGCTTTGAGCTCCTCTCTTCAAAACAATGAGTTGTAAAAATATGCAGCTCTTCAAAATCAATTCCCTAGCATGTCACTGGTCAATGTTATCAATTTCCTTTGTTCATTGGGAGATATCAAATCTTCTCCCTCCAACAGGCCATCACACTCTCCTTGCCCTTCCAACAAACCAAAGGCTACTCAAGGCCCTTCATGCAAAAATGTTGTTGTTTGGCTCAATACAAGCCAAGTTGCAACTGATGAGGAGCTCCTCATTATTAAAAAAGGCATCACCAATTCCAACTGATTGGCTTTTGCCTCCCCTGCCATCTGGGATGCTGTAGTCCTAGCACTCCCAATGTCAAAATCCTTCATCAAATTAACCAACCTCCCTTACTTTAGGGAGGACAGAACCCCACATACCACTGATGACTTCAAAGAAGTCATTGACTCTTCACCATACTCCAATTTGATTAACTATCTTGTCAGCAAACCATGATTCCACTGGGTCTCTCCTCATTCAGACTCAGCCTTCCTTTTCTTTGATTTATGGGATTTGCAATCAGCCTCTAGGGCTAAACTCTTCATCAACCACACTCTTCTCTTCAAGAATTGAGTGTGTATCTTCCAAGGGGCATCAATGTGCATTGCCAGCCCTCTTTGCTCTTGTTGCTGGAGATGGGATCACCCAACCCACCTTTGCAAGGCTTGCGAACCCCCATTGTTCAATCTGTGGCAATCCCCATCACACCAACAATCATTGCTATGATGGCTTCTGCTGTCACAACAACCCCAAAACTGACCCTCCCCACCCTCCCACTGCCCCTGGGGAACTCTGTCCCCACATTACTTACTTCTGATACCTGTCATGTGACTCCCAGGGCCATCATGTGAACAGTGACAAATGTCTATTCTTCCATCATTGATATGACAAGGAATGGATCTCCAATAAACTCCATGAAATGAAAGTGGAGAAGAACTGTCACAATTTCAACTCTCGAGCTGTAAATGTCTAAAGGACATAACAATCAGTCTTTTCTTTTTCTTCCTTCCCTATTCTTTTCTTTAACATTTATTGTAATTATGATCTTGTCAATTCATTACTATGTTCTCCAGATTTCAAAAACATTCTGATTCTATGTATTCAAGGACCCCCTATGTGACATTTAAAGAATGTCCCATCTACTGAGAACTCTGAAGGAGTTCCTGAATTTGGTCCACCTAACCACCCTGACTGGCATCTTCTATTCTCTGGTAACAAACAGTCAAGGACTATTACATACATTCATAAAGTACTTGATTCCTTTCATCTGATCACACACCCTGACATTATTTCATCTGATGACTTTCAACTCATTTCACTGTCTCTATCCAAAAAACTTTATTTTCTGAATTGCTATTTTGACCCCTCTGATGATTCTTCAATTACATATTTAGAATCATGTATTCATAAATTCCCCTCAAACATTGTATGTGCTGGAGGAGACTTCAATACATATTCATCTGAATGGGATGATCATATTTTCTGTTATGAACCCTCAAGCCAACTACTGCTGCAATGTCATCTATCATGTGCTAGTCCACAAGCTTGGACTTGACAGCACCTCCCACCACACTACTCAAAATACCAGTATGGCAGCTGAAGACTCAGCTTGCTACTGCAATGCTGCATTCACTAATTGTTGCCTCTCTGGCCACGCATCATTGTTCTCTGAAGACTGGCTAATGCCCAGCCCATTATTCTATTCCACTGACTGCATGATGACTGAGATACTGTGCATCACCTGGGAAAATGCTCCCTTCACTCATGTCTTCAACCTGACAGGTTATATGTCCAAACCATTCACAATAACTTCAACTCCACCTGGGCACATGGCTGGAAGATGATTCCATATACTGGAGAGCCAATCATGTTCCTCCATTCCTACATGATGTGTCCACTGGAAGTTGTACTGCACATCATCAAGTATGAAGTTGCACACAGACTCTACTTTTGGGAAGTAGAAGTCTATCAAGCAGACCCTAACTCCAATGCTCCTCCAACAATACCTCCCTATCATATGCAGCTTCCTCCATTATACTCCACTGACTCCAATGTCCCTGGCATTGATGAGTCCAAACCTACACAGCCTGCAGTTGACCCTCCTCCCTATCCTCCACCCTACATCACTGTAGCCAACTCCTCATCATTGTCATCACCACACCACAGCATGCTTGTCATTCATGAGTCAGACCCTTCTGACTCACCACTCATGGGGAACTTCACAGTTCCCAGTTCTGCCTCATCTCCTGATTCATACTCCTCTGACTTTCCTGGTGGACATCTCCACCCAGCTATGGACTTGTAACCTCTGTCTTACCTTAGACTTGTAAATAGTTTCCTTTTCTTGCTTGCAGACTTTCTGCCCTGGCTCTCACCTTGTCTCCTGTCTTGTCTTGTATCTATTCCTGGACTGACTTATTTCCGTTCAGTAGTTAGTTCTATTCTTGTCTCTGTTTCTATTTCTGTCTCTCTCTCCACTCCATAGTTACTCTTCTATTGACTCTCAGATGTGCAGCAGTACTTTGTCATAGTTACTCAATTAGGACATTAGAAGTACAAGCTTCCTATATTCTAACATCTAAGTTATTGTTGCCTTTAACTTGTGATTGACATTAGTTATCAATCAGTGTGGTAGTAAATGTTCTATTGGTCATATTCTCAACTAATAGATATCCAGCCTCTGAGTGTACTTAACTGGACACTTGCCTCACCACCTTCTTATTGATATCCTTCTTACTAGATTATATTTTTTTTTTAAATCCAAGTTTATTGTAATAGACTAGCTACTACAAACAGGTGCATACTAGTAGTCCCAATACTGAAACTAGAGAAAACAGAAAGGGAAAAGAAAAGAAAAGGAAAAAAATGGAGTCAAGGAGCTAGGAGCTAACTACAATATATGAGAGAGAAAGAGATGAAAACTAACTTAATCCAATGGAGAGAGAGTAGTCAAAGAAAGTTCAAAAATAAATATGAGTAGGGAACTGGGGAGCTAGCTACAAGGCAAAATAAAGAAAGAAATCCTTTAATGAACATCTGGAACTCCATTTATAGCAAGACACTCTCTGCAAGTGAGGCAGTGGGTGGCAAATTCTTCCTGAGTAATCAGTCCTTGTATTTGGTTGGTGAATGAAAAGGCCACCAGGTTTTGTTCCAAGAAATTAATGAGCCAGTAGAAACTGTTTCAGTCTCCAACTGGGTAGTGGAAACAAGGGCAGCCTTGAGTAAGGATATGCTCATGTGTTTCAAGTTCTTCACTGCAGGGGCAAGAAGTGATGTGATGTCCAGGGAAGAAGCACTGACAGAAAGTGCTGATAGGCATGTGGTTGGTGACACGGCAAGTGAAGCAAGCACAGAGATTGGGGTTTTTGCCCAGAGCAGATTTTAGCCAAGAACCACCATTGGCATATTTGGGCTTGAGGGGTTGAGGAGGGTCAGCTGCATTGATGATGGGGAGCCATGAGTGTCCACAGTAAGAGGGATCATTCATGAGGGTTTTCCAGTGTTTCAAACACTTGGAGGTGTAATGGTTTTGAACAAAGCTGAAAGATGTGTAGAATGGCTGGTGTTGATTGTTGGGGATGTGCAGCAATTTGGTGAGTATGTGGACCTGGTGATGGATTGACCAATGGGCAGAGGATGGGATGGACCAGAAGTGGACATGGTTGAGAGGGGAAGCACAACCTTCCTCTTCCAGTAACCACCACCATTGGCAGTTAAGCACTCATTACCATGGGTCATCGCAAAGGCAAAAGCCCATTGTTCATACCTGAAACCCCTCCCCCTGGAGCCTCTGGCATCCAGCCCATCACCCTTGAAGAAGCAGAAGCTCATGATCATGTCCACTATGAAACTATGTCTGAAGACAAAGCGATTCACCACAACATGTGCTCCCCTTCCAACCCTGGCAGTTGGATCCCTTCTCACATCCTGCCTGGCACTCAGCTCTCTGAGTGGCAGATTGCCTCTGGATGGTTGAATACTGGGCAATCCCAGAGTGGCTGTTCTTCCCCCTCCTCTTCCATGGAGACTGATGATCCCATGGATTTATTAGTGACCCCCAAAGTGTCCCCTCAATCCCTCCCTGACCAGGAATCTCCTAGGGAATCTCCTAGGACTTCCCCCTCTTGTTACTCTCTGATCCCCCTGATCCCCAAGGAATTCAAGGACAGAGAACCTGGCTCTCCTCAACAGGAACTTGCTTTCCTGATTGAATCTCTTTATTCATCTGAGGGTTCTGTATCTGAGAACCCTAAGGTCTTTGGTGACCTCTGCAACCTCATCAACTTGATGGAGTCCAGAGGTCTCATCAAGTCACCCACAGCTCCCAGTGGCTGAGTCACCCCCCTCATCCCTGGAGGCCTTGCCTCCTGCCTTCTAACTGCTCTGCAGCAGCCTCCCTTCCAACATGTGTCATTCCATGGAATGGCTGACTCATCCATGGCTGGCACTCATCAGACACCTGCTTCTAAACCCTCAACCTAGGCTCCAGTGCCTTCCTGCCCCCCCCCCCCCCCCCCCTGTGACTCTGCCCTCACATGACAGGCCCAGACCTCCCTCACATGCTCCTCCACTTCTATGTGACAGGCCTAGACCTCCCTTGCATGACATCAACACTGGCCCTTCAGCCCCTTCTCCCTCCACATGGCACAAGCCATATTTCACAATCCAGGGTCCTACCTGGCATCAATTCTTCTTGAGCACCAGTACTAGTGATCTTGCTAGCACTCATGTCTCCCTTCAATCTTTGGTTGTGCACTTCAATCAAGTGCTTACCCAAGTCAAGTCAGTGCTTGTCATTGACTCAGCTTGCTTCCACTCTGGTATCATCTCCTTCTCAACTGGAGGTGTCCCTACCCAAGTGGACCTTGTCACACTCTCTGCCTCACTCCCCAACATGCTCAAGAGCACTTCCATCACCCTCCCCATGTCCCAGTCTTTCATCAAGATCATGGATGTCCCTTTCTTCTCAACTGATGGGTTCACCCTCATGGTTGATCAAGTCAAACTGAGACCTCAGCCTCACCATTCTTCCCCCTTTCTGATGTGCATCATATGTGCATTGTACACAATTCCACCAAGTCTGATACTGCCACTGTGTGGATCAACTTGATCGACTCCCAATGCAGCACACTTGCTGCCTCCCTCCTCAACAGGCACATCATGATCAATGATGTGTCCTGCCTCATCAAAGGTGCACATGCCCACACCAGCACCCCTCAATGCTAGTGATGCTGGTGTTGGGGTCATCCTTCTAATACCTGCTGCTCTCAAGCACCAAGGTGTCCTTTCTACATGGGACCTCACTCTGAGGCCTCACATCGCTCCATGGCTGGGTGTTGCAAGGGTAACACCAAAGCCAACCCCCCCATTTCCCCCACCCCAGCAGGCACTCCCTGTCCACATCCCCCATGCTGTGTCGATTGTCATGGTGCCCATCCCTCCAATGACTGCCAGTGCCCATACTGGTGACATTGCTTTGACCATAATTGAATTTGCAGGAGGTATCAATGTGATGCAGAGACCAGGAAAGCCCCCCCAGGGGGTCATAAGGGCTGAGGTGTCATCATACACTTTCTGACTGATTTCTTTTGGACCAAAAATTTTCATTTTCTGACCTCACTGGGAGGAGGTTCTTGGGCTGTAATTAGTTGTGGCTTTCATTCATGTTGTTTGGGCACTTGTAACACTTTACATTATTTTTGACTACATTTCCTTTAGGTTAGTGATCCTTGGGACTGCTATCATACACCCTTTTGTTGTAGCTAGTCTATGGCAATAAACTAGGATTCAAAAAAAAAAAAAAAAAAAAAAAAAAAGAGAGGGGAAGCAGAGAGCCACTGCCTGAGGAGAGGAGTGATCACTATAGAGTCCTGATGAGTACTATGAGGATCATATGAAAAGAGTTTTTTGGCAGAAGATATAGAGTCTGTAAAAATAACTATAGATGAAATACTGTGAGATGAGGTGAGAGAAAGAGAAGAAGAGAGACTGAGATGTAAAGCATATGATTCAGCATCAGAAGAAAGTACTTCCCCACAGGGGTGGACAGCAGAAGAAAGAATGTCTGTAGATGAAGAATTGAAAACTAGAAAAGAGGAAGTAGCAGAAAGAGAACTGTCTACTGGTACAGAAGCATCTGTGGCTATAACAAGCAAGACAGGACAGGAAAAGGAAAGGTCTCAAGCATGAGAGGTGTTAGCAATGTGAATGGCCATCTCACCATCTTTTGATGGGTTAGGACATTCAATGAATTTGATTTGTGACTCAAACAAGTCCAGCAAGCACTGGCCAGGTTTGGTGCTAGGATGGAGGCACTGAAATCAGTCTGATACCAGTTAGGTGTCAGACATGAAGTCAAGCACTGTGGATCTAGTTTTAGTTAATCACAAAATGAGAGGGTCAATGTCTTGGGTGAGACATTTAAGGGGGTGGGATGTGGGGAGGGTGTGAAAATGGAGGGAGCACCATTTCGCAAGTTTGAAGAGATGAAGTTGGATAGGAATAAGACCAGCAATGGCCTCAATCCCACCTGAGGGAGTGGTTCAGAATGCACCTGTAATCCACAACACAGCTTGGTGTTGCATGCACTGAAGGCATTTTATGAGTCCATGGTATCTAGCATTTCAATTGAACCATAGGCAGAAGCCATAAGTCACAATTGGGACAACACATGAGTGATAGAGAAGTCTTTTGTTTAAAGGGGATAGACTGCAGACTGAGTTTCCTAGCATGTGCATGCATCAGATGGTGGAGAGTGCTTTTGTGGAGTAAAAACAGACATGTTCCTTGAAGGTGAGAGAGCAGTCAAACCAGAACCCCAGATAATGGAGGTAAGGTTTGGGAGTGATGATAGAGTCATCTTCTATCTTGATTGGAGGGTTAGGCTCATGTGAAGGACAACTAGAGAAGTGAAAGGCTTCAGTTTTATCTCTTTCAAGAGTGAAGCCCATGTCAGTGAGATATTGTTCACAGGCTTTGTAGACCTGTGCTAGTATAGTACAGTTATTGTCAAAAGAAGGCAATTGTACAATAATAAGTCCATCATCAACAAATGAAACTATTTTACAATGAGGATCATTAGAGAACCTGTACATAAAAGGAGAAAGAGAAAGAGTGGTAAGGATGGGGGAGAGGGCAGAGCCTTGGCCAACTCCTATGGAAGCTGGGAATTTAGGAGAGAGTTCATTGTTCCATGAATAGGTAGTAAAGCAATCTTTTAAATAATGAGAAAAGAAATCAACTAAGCAAGAACTGAAGCCATGTCTCTTAAGGACAGAACAGAGGAGGGAATGGTTGGTGGAAGGAAAGAATTGAGCAACATTGGAAGCAATGACACTTGTTTTGAGTTGTTTTTTCCACCCTGTGCATACAAGGTGGGTTACATAAATGCCAGTGTCTTTGGTTGAGCACTGGATGATTCTGCCAAATTGAAGAGGGTGGATTAGGTTTAGTTGGGCTGCTTCAAATTGCATCCATTTTGAGATCATCTTCTTAATAAGCTTTCCAAGTGTGTTGAGTAGAATGATGGGCCTAAACATTTTCAGAGTAGAATAGTGAGGTTTGTTCAGTTTGGGGATTATAACCAAGGTAGAATTCTTGAAATGTTTAGGCCAGGTAGAGTGTAAGCTATGGGGGCTTACTTAGAGCTTTGACCTTATGTTCATGCCAAAGTACTATAAGCCCAATGTATTGGGTGTACTAAGATGTGTGGTATAAGGTCAGCTGTCATGGCAACAGCTGACTATGAGGGTTATAAGGAATGTACAATTGATGGATTGAGTAATCCATCAAGGTCAATGACAAACAAGAAAATAAATGATTAATTATTAACAAATGACTCAAGATAATTTGGAACAAATGATAACATGACTGTAAGGGCACAGCCCTTACACACCCCCCCATTGAGACCATAGAATATAGTCAAGGAAATTAAGACACAAGCAGCACTGCTACTTGTGTTAGTGAGTGATAGATGGGGCACATATAGTGCCCAGCTGGCAGGGTGGATCAGTACAAGGTGACAGTTCACCTCATTGAAAGTGTAAACTGAGGTTGACTCATTCATGAAGGTGATGAGGACAAGTGTGAGCAGGAAGAGGTGATTGATGAAGACTTGCCAATAAGGTCTTGGGATGAGGGGGCAGAGGCATTGGCCTCAGCCAAGAAGGCAATGGGGGGCAGATTGGACACAAGGGCAGAGGTGTTGGCCTTGGTCATAGTTGCATCTGATGATAGATGGTCAGTGATAGTGGGAGTGGTTACAGAGGTGTTGGCCTCTGTCATTTGGGTGTCTGTGTTGAGAGCCATTTCCTCAGTGATCATAGGTGCCAACCCAGTGAGGGTCAGTGCAAGGGAGTGGGCCAGCTGCAATTGAGAGGGGGGCAGTTCCAGCAAACATTGAGGGTATTCACAGTTCTGGAGGAGCTGGAAGAATGGTGAGGCTCCTGCTGGTAACCATCCTCAGGGAACAAAGTGCTCCCCCTTGGTCTGTCATGTGTTCTTGTACTCAAAGTACAAGAACCAGTTAATGTCATTGTGAGTGGGATGTCTCCATCCATCCCACTCAGGAATTGCCAAGGTTTGTGGTATCAGTTGATATACTTGACCCAGTGATTGTCATGTTCATCATATAAATCATGGTGCAGCTGGTCACTATGGTAGGTGTGGTTTAGCCACTACAACCCAAAAAGGTAGGAGTGGTCTACTTATAAAATGGGTATACTGTTGCAGATGAGAACATGAGCTACATCATTGAGGCTCAGGTTGTGCAATGCATATGAGGTCATTTCTAGGGGCTGTATAGAATATATGGGCCCATTCTGGGGAACAAAGGCATGTTCTGGGGGAACATGACTATTGTACAATGCAATGAGTTCATGGTAGAGGTGTGGGGTCACTACCAGTACCACAAACAGTTGCATGAATCTTTGGGTGGTGCTTTTATTGTCAAGACTCAGTGCACAGCCCAGGCCATACCTGAAGATGCAGCAATGGTGCATGAGTTTCCACTGTTCAAATGCAATGCCATTGAAGGCATTGCATGTGTCAGGGTTTCCATGTATTAGAAGATATTGACCTAAAAGGTCAATATTGAATAGTTGCAGTCCAGAGGGCATTGGTAATCCTTTGCCCTCATTTCATTTGAGGATATTGCACATGCCATGGTCTTGTATGGCATGTGGGATGGGCTCTAACCTGGTGGCATATTCCTCCTGCATCCCAGGTGCTAAAAACTTGGGGTTGTAACCCTCAAGGTTCAATATAAATTCCATAGCATTGTCATGATGCTCTGGGAGAGTTGAGGAGGTGATGTGATACAGTTCTCAAAGCAAGAAGTATGCTTCAAACCTGCTGTGGATATTGATGTAATGGTTGTTCATCAACTACTATAACCAGATTACTTGTCTCAGGGTCATAGGTAAACTCTGGCCTGCAATGTGGTGGGCAGTGCCCTTCTTGTTGTTATGAATGAACTCCCTACCTTGGAGTTCAGTGTTTGCAGCAAGTTGGGCATTTGTACTAGTGAACAGTGTTTATTCACTGGCAGTAGTAGACATCATGCAACAACATTCTGTGCATGAAGTTGTTGCATTCTTGAATGCTGGGTTCAGTGCCCCAAAGTCCCCAGAAGTTGGGGACTCTACCCCTGTGGCCAATGAGGTCTGATATATCAGCACAGTCATCATTATTTAATGATGGTGCCTTTGATTTGTTCTTGCTTTTCTTGTGACAATTCTTTGTGGAATTGTTGTCATCACTCAAATATTCCAGTCCTGATAACCATTCATCTGGGTTGTCTGGGCTGTACTGGATGAACTCATGATGGAGTGGGATTTCAGGCTCTGGGAGGAGATTTCCTGGTGGGCATACCAGGATAGGTTGGCCAAAGGAGAGTCCCTCAAATAGGGATTCTGATGGGATGATACTGCTTGAGGTCTATTTTGTTGACCTCAATGAGGTTGTTTGAGGAGGTTCTGTCATGGGGACATCAATGTCCCTGGACAGTGCCTCCTTGATGTATGGTAGGGTGACATTGGCTGGCAGTGGTAGTGGCCAATATGAAGATGAGGTGGTCAGTGGAGGTGAGGGTTGACAGTGTGGGTGAGGTAGTGGCTTTACCTTATTACCAGTGTGAGGTGTCAGCACCATCGGGGTCTGTGGGGTGCTATGCACCCCCTGTTGAGATGATGTCATCAATTGAGACATTGCATGTTGTTTTGCAGGTCATTCCTCCTTGAGATCTGGTTTCTTATTTAGTTGTTGCTGCAGGTTTGAAACCTGCCTTTGCAAGAGATTGTTTCGTCCTTTGAGCATGACAAAACAGTCCTGAAGGCTATGGAGCTTAGTGAGAAGCTCCTCAATAATGGTGTTGCAACCAGCATGTCATGAGCTGGTGCTCATTTCTGATACCAGGTCTATAGGTAGACCTGCTTTGTTGAGGAGATTCATTAGCTCTTGGACATATTGGTTGTCTTTGAGCTCTACATCTACAGCTTTTTGCTTTCCTCAGGCCTTTGAGGATAGTGCTGGCTGCACTGGATCAGGTGATTTCTGTTTACCCTTGTCCTTAGAGGACAAGGGTGGCAGGGATTTTGGTGTCCTACTCCTTCCTCTGGCTGTCATTACTGAGGAGGATCTGGATGAAGGAGTGGCATTGCTCCTTTGCAGTTCAGGTGCCAGTGGTGGGTTGGGTGTCAGTGTAGTCAGCTGCTGGGTGGTTGTGGGCTGATCTTGGTTTGGTGGCTGCAGTTGCTGGAGTGTGTTTACTGTTTGCTGGGTTGGCACAAATGGTTGCTATGCAAGTGGCATAGGCTGAGGTTGTTGGAATGGTTGGAATGGTGCCATTGGTATGGGGTAAGGACCATACAGTTGTGGAAAACTGTACATGTGTGGCAGAGGAGGTGGGTAGAACACAAGGTATGGGTATCCCTGCATGAAGGATTGGGGTGGTGGAAGTATTGCATTTAGATGTGATGGATCCATTTGGCTATGTCCTTGTGGTATGGAACCCACAAGGTTGGATAGTAGTGCTTGATGGGCTGCTAGTTGCTGCCCATCATGTAGATGCATTGGGGTCAGGTCAGACAATATGTCCATGGCCCTCCCCCCTTTGAGGCCCATTGGAGGGCCTCCAGATTGTGTAGGGTAGTTTGTGTCACCCTGCATCAGTGGGTTTTGCTGTTGCTGAGTGTGCTGGGGTTGTTGCAGTTGTTGGGGGTCCATGATGGTGGTGTTGAGGAGAGAGTGAATTAAAGTTATTTTGTTACAAGATTTCTTCTTTGGCTCAATGACACCTAAGTCAGGGCTTATCCTTGTAGGAAGAGTGAGTAGAGGTACTTGTCCTGTGTGGGTCTGAAGTAGCTGCTTGTTTAACCTCAGGTGGCTGTTCATGTTGTACTCTAGGCAGCAAACTTGTATAGATCACACACTCCATAGGACAAATGCTGACAAGAAGCCAGAGGAGGATGCTTGAACAAGGGCAAAGAGATGTAGACTTAATGAGGCTACTAGTCCACTCAAAGTAGAAGAGGTAACACATGTTAAGATTAGACTTGTCTAATCTACTGGTCCAAGTGGCACACATATAAGAGTCCAAATGACTACTTAAGGAAGTAGATCAAATGTAACATAGAGGACAAAACTGATGAAGGAGAAGTATAAGAAAGGAAAGCATAAGGTATAGGGCATAGGGTAAAGACACATAAGGCATAGAGAGCAAGAGGGGAATACATAGGGCAAAAGTCTGCAAGAGTGAACATAATTGATGTGACACACATATGATGGAAAGGTTGAAACTTAACCATGTCCTAAGAATAGCAAATGTCTAGAAATAGAAATGACAAGTTTAGCATTCATCTTTTTTTTTTTTTTTTTTTTAAATCCAAGTTTATTGCAATAGACTAGCTACTACAAATGGGTGCATGATGGCAGTCCCAATACCGAAACTAGAGAAGAGAAAAGAGAAAGGGAAACAGAAAAGGAAAGAAAGAGAGTAAGTGAAGAACAGAGAGCTAACAATGGTATATGTAAGAGAGTAAGAGAGAGGAAACTAACTTAGTCAGAGCTGAGAGAGTAGTCAAATGAAAAGAAATCGAAGATGAAGACAGGTAGGGAGTGATGGAGCTAGCTATGAGGCAAGTGGAAAAGAAAGGATCCTTCAGTGAACATCCAGAACTCCATTAAGGGCAAGTTGCTCTCTTCGGGTAAGGCGGCGAGTGGCAAACTCTTCTTGAGTTATTGGTCCTTGTATTTGGTTGGCAAAGGAGAAGGCCACTGGGTTTCGCTCCAAAAAGTTGATGAGCCAGTGGAAACCATTGTGGTCTCCGACTGGGTAGTGGAAGCGGGGGCAGTCTTGGGTAAGGATGTGCTCATGTGTCTCGAGGTCTTCACTGCATGGGCAAGAGGTGATGTGGCACCCAGGGAAGAAGCACTGATGAAAGGCACCAATAGGTGCATGATTAGTGATGCAGTGGGTGAAGTGAGCACAGAGATTGGGGTCTTTGCCCAGAAGGGATTTAAGCCAGGAACCACCATTTGCGTATTTGGGCTTGAGGGGTTGAGGGGGGTCAGCTGCATTGACGACTGGTAGCCATGAATGTCCACGGTAGTTGGGATTGTTCATTAGAGTTTTCCAGTGTTTAAGACACTTGGATGTGTAATGATTTCGAACAAAGCTGAGGGATGTGTGGAAGGGCTGGCATTGATTGTTGAGGATGTGCAGCAACTTGGCACCCATCTATGGAGCCCTTTGCAGGTAACCCCTACCCCTTTGGGTGACGTGGAATCAACTTGAGCCAGAACCTGACTATTTTAACTGTATCAGGCTGACCAGTGTAGGATTTAGTCCTCTTGAGCCAAGGGAGCATTCTCTGACATCCCTTGCTATGGCCCATGGCTTGATCCAGGTGCTACCCCAGGGCCACTTCCCGTTACCCAGCAGCCGGTTCGGTTATGCCATCAAGGCCCGGATCCCCATGCTTAACTGTCTGGGCTCTACACCTT